>CAIGQZ010035013.1:2367006-2383612 GCA_903798205.1 Danio tinwini | reverse complement strand
ACACACACACACACACACACACACACACACACACACACACACACACACATTATATTATTATAATGTTGTAAACGTCAGGCAAAATTAACTGTATTTTTATGGATATATTTAGCTTTTTTACATAATTTATGCAATATTCAGATATTTTACATAGGAAGTCTCTGGATTTTTTTGTATTGTAGACTTAAAAGGACACAATGAAAAATGAATGAATGAATTTTTCTGTTCTGACACCTGCAAAACTAAAATAAACATTGTGCACTTATAATTAGGCCTGTCACAATAATCAATATATTGACTTGTTGCACAATACATGGACATAACCTCAATCATTTTTGGTGATGCAATATATAGCCCTTACATAAAAATTTATTCCAGCAACATTTTAGCTGATTACGCAACCTCTCTATCCTTATTGGAGGTGTCATTGTCACTATGGTAAAAAAAACACCATAGTATTTACTACACTGCAAAACCCAAAAAGCAACAAACCATTTAAGTTCATAGACTAATCCAAATGAGTACTGTGAACTTAATCCATTTGAGTAAAAGAAGCAATTTGAGCACAGTAAAACCCAATAAATGAAGAGAACAAACCAACTGATTATTGTAAAACTCAGTGAGCTAAGTCAACTCAAACTGTTTGAGGAAACCGATTGCTACACACCACGTTAAAAAAATGAATCTGTATGAGTACTGTGAACTTGCTCCATTAAAGTTGAAGTAATGAGGTATTTATTTAACTCTTTACCTTCAACACTGAGTTCAAAACTCTTTTAAAATGAAAGATTTTTAAATTAGAATTAATTTTCAGTAAATTTTCCACTAATTTTATTTGATAAAGTTGACTGTTGGGGTTTACAGTATGTAAATAACTATAGTATATTTTCATGTGGGTGCCTGACAACTGAAACAACTTTCTAGTGTCTAATCATTAAATTGTTAAAATGACTATATTTAAATAAAAAATGCTTAAGAATAAAATATCATGTGTTCTTTGGAAAAGTGTACTCGCATTCTGATGCTATTATGTTGTCATTCTGGTCTTAAAATAACAATAAAAACGTTTATCCACAAATTTAGATGCAATATATTGTATGACAAAAAACAGATATCGTAACAGGCCTACTTAATATCAAGACATTTGCTTTTTACTTTTTTTTTTTTCCAAATGTAAGATTATCAAAGCTTAAATCTCATCTGTTATTGTGCTTCAACAACATGCCCCATAATGTTTCAAAATGAAGTCTGTAGGCAGAAACTATAGGTAGTCATTTGTGACTGTTATAACACATTACATGAGCGTCTACACCACGAAATCAATACAATTAAGTGTGTTTTTGACCACCTCTGGAAAGTGGAAGAAAATGGACAAGCTCAAAATGCTTTAGACCCAATAAACATTTGTATTTAGCTTTAACTTGTGTCAACTTGTGGTCAGATTGATTTTCCTTTGGTAATCAGATTGACATTTGTGGCTCTGTAAATAGATGGATGTTGTATTATGTTATTATCTTTTTTTTTATTTATGCTAACTGGGGACGAGGGCTGCAAATTAACTTCATGTCATATGCCCTATGTACACGGCACCGGTTGTCTTTGTATAACATTATCAAGTGTATTGACCCTGTTAAACCAACAAACAAATAATAAAATGCATCTTTGGTGTCATTTACACTAGTGCATTTTAATTTTCAAATGATGTTCTCTTTCTCTTCGTCCATATTGTCGTTTTACTGCATTTCAGAAAAGCTATTTCCATCCGTAGTATAGAGCATAAGTACATGACCATTAATCCTTGCTCATATGCATGCATATATTTTGCCAGCATCCATACTTTGCCATCTACAGTTTGTATAATGGTCATATGATACACCAGTAAGGGAGTGATTGTAAATAGCCATGCCACCATTTTTAAAAGTCTGCGTTTTAGTCTTGAACTAAACTAAATTGAATCCTCATAATTTTCAAACTAATATATGGTCTTTAGTGTTTTCAAAACGCTCTGTTTACATGAGTTAAAGATGCCAGGCATAACCGCAACATAACTTAAACATTTTAAAACGAAAATGCACTAATGTAAAGTATGCAGTATGCACACATTATAGGGCCTTAAACTTGGTATTCTCATTATGGAAAGTTGTCTCGGGCAACACGGTGGCTCAGTGGTTAGCGCTGCCACCTCACAGCAAGAAAGTGGAGTTTGCATGTTTTCCCCGTGTTTGCGTAGGTTTCCACCGGGTGCTTCGGTTTCCCCCACAGCCCAAAGACATGCAATGTAGGTGAATTGAATTATCCGTAGCGTATGTGTGTGAATGAGTGCATGTGGGTGTTTCCCAGTACTGGGTTGCAGCTGGAAGGGCATCTGCAGTGTAAACCATATGCTGGATAAGTTGGAGGTTCATTCCACTGTGGTGACCCCTGATGAATAAAGCGACTAAATTAATGAATCAATGGGAAGCTGTCTCAAAAATAAAGTGAAAACCCGGTGTCAGCACTGAGGTCAGTTCATCTTGTTCTTCTTAAGTAGACAAAACCAACTGGTGCGCTGGGAACCATTGACTAATGTGTTTAAGTGTGTATCCTGTGTGTGCCCATCATGAGGTTGAATGTGGGGAAAAAAGAGCTCAAAAGATAATGAAGACTTTTGTGTAGATTGTGTGTGTTTCTTTTAAACAATAAAAATAAATTCTCATTAAATATATATTAATAAATACAGCTTAATTTAACCTTTGGGGGAAAAAAAACCAACAGAAGTTTCCAACATCAATAATAATAAGTATTTTCATACAATATCTTATTCTGTTGTGCCATCACTGGAATAAAATACATTTAAAAAAAATTTAAAATCTAAATTAAAATGATTACACTTAAAATAGGTATAAATTGTAATAATACTATATTTTACTTTATTTGTTGGTCAAATAAATCCAGATTCGGTAAGCATTTTTAAAACATTTGTGATCACTATACCAACCTTAAGGCCAATTTATACTTTTGTGTAGAGTGTGTTCGGATGGTCCGCCATTGCATTCACACAGTTGCATACCATCACCGTAGGAAAAGAGCGAGGCCGGAGTGTTTATCAAGTGTTTAGTCCTGTTGAGGAGCTCCAGATGGATTCTTTTGTTTTGTGTTTACATTATGATTAAAGTTCTTCATGGCCTCTTTCTTCATTGAAGGAGTGTGAGTTTGAGCTACTTTCATTTACTTTCATACACCACATTTCCGGTGTAAACTCAAAACACCTGCTAAGAAACTCAACATGGGAACATAGAATCCCCACTGCCTGCTTACATTTCAGAAGTGTTATTCTCGGAGCAAAACAAAAAGACTGCAGAAGTATACCATGCAAGGTATGAGGGGTGCAGGAATTACTCAATGCAGAAGTATAAATCAGGCTTTATGTTGCGTGGGTATGTTTTGGTATGGGATAATATGATCAATTGTTCTTTTTATGATAAAAATCACTTGAATGTTCAGTCAAAATGTCCATGTACCTTGAAGATATTTTGCAAATTTACTGTAAATATATATAAACCGGTGTTTGATTAGTAATGTACATTTGAACAACTTTAAAGGTGATTTTCTTCAGTGACCCCTTAGAATTTAGATTTTTAAAATTTCCATCAACGAAAAGCTTTTTTAATCATCTTTCATGTATATACAGTATTCAACAATTTTTTGTTAATTGGACCAAAAATACTCTTGCACAAAAACTTAGAATACTGCCTAACTCTTGATGGATGTTTAGTTAGCCCATGTCATCAATCAAGTATTTGGGAGTGATATTTGATAGCAATCTGTCGTTTGTAATCCACATCTTGAGCTTGCTGGAAAAAATAGTCTCAGCTTGCTTTCAGCATACTCTGGCATGGTTTGGCTGAATTATAAACACAACATTGACAAAAGACATCTAAATAAACAGAAATAAGGACATTATGTCATAAGATGTGACCTTAAGAAAGGAAAAAAATGCCCAAACATACCAGTTTTTTTATCATTTTGATGTTGCCCTTTATAATTCAATACAAGCACTGGAAATATCTCCTAGTTGCGGATCTTCATTTGTGTGTGATGGATGATTTCCTAACTCTATTTTGACTCTTTGTTCACGTTTTTAAGCTCTTCACTAGTTATCAACTGATAAAATATCATCACATGTACACAAATACAACAAGCATGTTGGATTGTGTCACAGAATACATCATGTTTTCCATAATGCAGTGTGAACAAGGACTAAATGTATATGAATTCTAGCAAAACTGAAGCATCATGGGTTAAACAACCTTCAGGGCCAGTTCAGATCATCACTGTACAGTCCATCTAGAAACATTACCTGGTTAATATTCGATATCAAAAAATCTTTGAGGAATCATGTGCGGTTATCATTTTTTTTATTGCCTTTCTTCTTTGCTTCTCATAACAAACCTTATTGGCTTGACTTTAAAGGCTTCACAATATTGCCAAAGCAAAATTAAAATACAGGGCTTATTATCTCTCTATGTATCTTTGTCAATCTTGCCAACACACACAAACCTTATTATCCTTACAGCTCCAGATATGAATGTTTCTCTATATTGTATTAGCCACAATTTCCACACAGATGACCATAAAGATAAGCAAATTGAAGATAAGTGAGTTATCATAAGCATATTATGTTTTTTGGGATAACATCTCTTTGTAGACGAGGAAATAAGGTTTCCACAGCGATAATTTATGCAGTTTTGTCAATCTTACTGAAGTCAGGTGAACACACTCTTATCGTGATATCTTCAGAAAAACACACACACTTACACACACACACACACACACACACACACACACACACACACACACACACACACACACACACACACAAAAGCATACAGACTTTCTAGTAAACATGCATCTGTGCAGCTGCTATTCAGTCAAATTAGAATGGTATCAGCAATGTTGTGAGCAGTGTTAGCTCTAACAGCACAGATGCGTGTTGCTAAAACCTAATGACAATGATACCATAGCATAACCACTACTGTATTATTTTTAACATACTCTTGGTGTATTTTCTATATAATTAAGTAATAAAATAAATATTTAACTGAATATTTATAATTGAATATTTATATTTAAAATTTAACTATTATTAATTTATATTTTATCTTTTAAATTGTACTTTTACGAACAAACTATTTTTGCTAGCATTGTATTATTTAACTGTTAGAATGTAATGATTATTATACTGTGATTTCTTTTGTTTAATGAACTTTAATTAAATACCAATAATTAACTAATTATTAAATAATCGAATTATTAAAAAATGGTATCATTTAAGCATATTCTGAAAAAATATATAATATCCATTGCTATTTTTTGCCTATTTTTATAAGGGTGCTTGGATTGATGGGCCGATATTTAATTTTGGGAGTTTGATCGGTGGTTTACACGAAGGGGGATCCAAAAGGGCCGATCAGATGATGCAAAACTCACGAGATCATTTTTTTATTAATTGTTTGTGTATGAAATGTGCTTATGCAGCTGGCTATAACCTGTAACGGATGCTCAACTTGATTGAAGTTGGTAAGCTGAAGGTAAATAAATAAATTTAAAAACGAATTACAAAGTTGCCATGGATAATTCCCTGCAATATACATGTGCTTTTTACATTTTATAATGAACCTATTATAATGAAAACATAAGAATTCAATTTATAACACAATAGAGTTAAATGTCAAGTTGCACCTGCCTTTTCCTTGATTCGCTCACTGAGAACTTCTGAATTGTGCTGTATCCGTTGAACAACAGTATGTTCATTAAAAAAAATCTGATTTACAACATTTAATTGAAACATTTAATGTAAATGTGCTTGTTTTGTAGCATAACAATAAATTAAACAAATAAAAGGTTATGTTAAAATTAGAAATAACAATGTGTATTAGGGTGGCGCAGTGGGTAGCGATGTTACCTCACAGCAAAAAGGTCACTGGTTCAAATCTTGGCTGGGTCAGTTGGAAGTAATGCACTTTATCCTGTTCTCTGATTGATTACTTAAAACTTGTGCAAAACAGCCTCATGATCCCGTCTGCAACTAGTACACGTGAGTCTGTTCATTCACAAATTATGCATGAAGTGAAAGTGAAAGTCTCTCTTTGTGTATTATTGGTGAACTATTTAATATATCAGCATAGTAGTCCAACTTAATCTCCTGTGAGTGTTTTATAACGGACACGCACCCATACAGGAGGATCTAGCGAGGCTCAGTGCTGTTTCTGCCGTAGAATGTAAAATAAACCTGCATATGAGCTTCAGACGTGCTCTGGTGGAGCTGTTCACTGCTCCTGTCAGCACAGCGGTCTTCCAATAATATCCAGCTGTAAACCCAACCGGCATCAGATCGACATGTTTCAACAGATTTAGAGTGTTTTACTGTATTTTACATTTGTTTGTATATTTTTGAATAGTAGATATTTAATAGTAGATATTCAATCAAAGCAGAAGCTGGTCTTTTGCAATCTGCCTGTAGACCTGTGGTTCTCTTCGAATCTGTGCATGTTTTAAAAAATATATAGATATTTATAATTAGTTTTATTATATAATATATTATATAGTTTTAGTTTTACATATAATTAAAATGTAAAACAATTATTTATTTATTTTTATAAAATGCTGAAAATAGAAAAATAATATGTCACAACAAATGTAATATATATATATATATCCCCTGAATTAGACCCTGTAATCTTCAAGTAATCTATGATTGGCCCAAAAAATCCTGATCGGAGCACCTCTATATTTTTATAATATTATATATTTATATATTTTGAATAAATTTTAAGGTGAAAATTATCAATATTATCTGACTTTTCTTTTTTATCGCCTACAGAAAAAATACTGTTGTCCAATTATTTACACAATGTACCTAGTTAACCTAATTAATCTAGTTAAGCTTTTAAATTGCACATTAAGCTGAATATTCGCAAAATAACATATACATGTGCTGTCATCATGGCAAAGACAACAGAAAAAAAGAAAAACAGTTAACATTTCATCACAGGAAGGCTAATAATTTTGTCTTATATATTTATATTCATTAGTTATGCATTTTTTTAAGTGTTAAAAAAGTATTTTGTTTATTCTTAATATATGCTTTTTGCATTCAATAATATAGTTCAGTATTTAAGCTGCACTATAGTGTTTATTTTAGTATCTCTTTGTTTTGGTATTTCCATTGAGATTTGTAACTTTACTTTTTGAACTTCTGTTGAACTTTAGCTAATTATAGAAGTCTGAGAATAGAAGCTAACCTGTGGTGCCTTACACACACACAAACACACCCTTGAGCTTTTATTGCCATCAGTGGGTTGACAGCTCCAGCCTCCTGTGTGCCCGCTGAATATCATCATGTTGGTGGATTTGGATCTAATTTCTCCCCTCCTGCCCTCAAAAGAACCCCAACACACTTTGCTGTGGTCTGGAAAGTTCTGATCCGGTTGCATCTGGTTTAGTTCAAACTCTCTCTTTTTTCATGCCTCATATCAAAGAGGTGAATAAACATCTAAATTACAAGAAACCACAGGTGTGTGGGTGTTTCAGTGTCAAGAGATCTGTCTTTTGTACATTAGATGACTTTAAAGGGTTCATCGGCTAATTTAAATATCAAAAGCGCTCTATATCAGATGTCATATGGCTCACTATATAGTTTATCTGACTGAAAATGATTCATGCTACATGAGTTTAAAGGAATAGTTCAGAAATGAATATTTTGTCATTATTTACTAACTTTCATGTAAATCTTTTGATGGTTTAAATGAAAGTGATATGTTTGAATTATGGATATTTGATCATTTTAATATAAATGCATTTAAAATGTATTTTAAAATTTGTTTAGGTGTCCCAAAATGTTTCTTTTGTGAGTTATTTTACAAGTGCATGTCAGAAGAACTACATGGTGTGTGATATATTCAGCCTTGGATCATTAAAAACATCTGCCTCAGCCTACATTGCTGTGAAACGTAAAATACATTGCTCCAGGTACATTTCGTTGCACATTTCAGATGACAAATCCACTAGAGGGTGCTGTCTACACTTTTGTGAGTTTGAAATAAATTACTAAGGGTTAAAAAAAAAATTATATATATATATATCACACGAGTAGCAGTGCAATATGGCTGTATATCGGCACTGGTGGGAGGCATGCGTTGGCACGAGGACACAGGCCGAGGGCCTTATGGAGGTCGCACACCAGAAGCGCCACGGTGGCGCGCCATGCATTTCTGAATTCTAAACATAGGTTTCTTTCAGGGTACACACACCAGTCCCACATGTCGCCAGCTGTCCGTGGCGCCCAGCCACGACTATAGACACTGTTTATATTTCTGCCACACCACAGAGCGCCATCTAAATACTTTCATTAAAACTCAACATGTGAATGTGCGCGTCTGGTGTGCGATACTTTCAACTGTAATGTTTCGCGTCATCGAGCGGCACTTCTGGTGTTCGACCCCTTTTAGTGTGTCCCCAGTGATGATTCACAGCCATATTGCACTGCTACGAGTGTGATATTGCGTTTATACAACAGTTCGACGGCATAATTCTGTATATAAAAAAGAAAATTAGACACACAGACTCTAAAATTCCTTTTGTATGTGGAACTACTTTCTTCCGTCAGAGACAGCAGAGACTGTTGCTACTTCACCAACGTCACTTTAGAGCTAGTATTTGAATGATTCTCTAGCGTAATGTCTAAAGTGATAACAATTTAAGAATTATAAGGCTGAACAGCATGAAATGCCATCAGTCTAGAGAGATTTCCCAGTATTTCTCTGTTGCAATCGGGAGATCACAATAATTAACCCCGAAAGAGCCAAAGCAAAGCAAACACTACTAGATTACTGTTGTGTTTGCCATAAGAAAAAAAATGTTAAACACATACGGGCATTTCTTCTTTCTTTTTACTGAACTAGTCTGCAGTAACAAAAACAGGAGACTCATTAAAAACAAACAGATGTCCAACTAAATGTAGCTCAGGGTTATACAAAGAGTGGCCAACACAAAATACATACATTCCTGATATGCGAGTCCCATCTCATGCTCAATACACTATGATTACTATAAATACAGCTGGTATGAATACAGCACTACAACATACAAAAGAGAGAGATCGACTTTAAAAGTCACTTACCAGTTTTATAATGATTTTGTTGAAATTACGTACAATTTTTCTCCTCTAAGGGCTTGTTATGCAGTCTCTGTCGCCATCTTGTGGATGGACAACGTCAACCATCCTTGCTCTGCTCAATGACAGGCATATAGCCGCCGACTAGCTGTATCTTCGAAATTATAAATATTTAAGAGAGACACTGTCCTTATAAATAATCAGCATAATTGCAATCCAACCAACTACATTCTCGCCTAAAAAAGCCTTAAAAGTACATTATGTTGTTCAACAGCTTCAATATTTGTCAATATTTAGTGAGTTTATTGATCTGCTGTCACTCTATGTGGGCGGAGTAATACACAATGGTGAAGAGGCTGTACAAGTGCTCCTATTACAAGAAATATCAGCCAATCAGAGATGCAAAATAGATGCAATATGCAAACAGCCCCTTATGCTGTTGTGAGCTTACATCATTTTGCTCTGGAACTTTGGTATTTGCGGTTCTGGTCCTTCTGGACTTATTGTTCAAAACTGGATGTACTTGTCAGGATAACTTGTCACTGCTCACTCTGTCTGTGTGGAGTAGCTGCCTAGGGCTTGCCTGCTAAAAAATAGAGATGACAAAGGCAGTGTTATCAGCTGAAATATCGTTGACAGTCATTTTAATGTAAGTTAAAATGGTAATTGTCATGACAGTCTTCATTGTGTTTGTTCAGTTTGTCAGAATTTGACCCTTAACACATCATTTGCTTTTCTCAAGACCTTTCTTTGGTTTATGTAACGCCCCATATGTGCTCAGCATGAGTCTGGACTGTCACATACTTGTCTGTGTAGGAGGAAGTACTTGAAGGTTATGAAATGTTTACAATGAAGTTTCCATCATCTGATTTGGGGGTATTTCCAAACATGCACTTCTTTCCTCTCTGCCCAATTCCACATATTCTATTCTGTTCTGCATATTAATGTTTATTTTTCATACTCTGTATCTTTTTCTTTCTGTCCTAATAGTCATTTCAGAGGATGTTGTCGGCTCTGCACTCAGAGATAGACATTCAAAGATATCTGCTGAAAGTCCAGGCTGTTGGTTCACGCAGAGTCAGTAGCAGCACGAACAAGTGTTTGTGTGTGTGAAGCATGCGTGTGTTTAATAACACCACAAAATGACCTAACATGAACAAAAAAAGGATTTGAAACTAATTAACTGGCTATGCTGACATACATGCAGGTCTGTAATGGTATTGTGTTTTGAAGTAAGAAATGCTGCATATGTTTTTAATTTACTTTTGGTGGATGTAGTGAGTCTGTTCTGTGTCATGCTGCAAGACTGATTGCAGTGCTCACAGCTGTACAGCAGGTGATTGTCACTTTAAATGAAAGTGTTGTGTGTGCTACACGATATGTTAATGTATTCAGACACTTTTGGCATTGTTCACAGTGAGTGGTTCCATTTTTATGCATATGTTGAAGACACAATGTCTGGAAATCCAAGCATAAGCAGCTTCTAATGGTTTTAATGGGTCCTTTTCATTGGCTGGTGTAGATGATAATAACCTAGCAAATGTTTTTTTTTTTTTTTTGTGTGTGTGTGTGTGTGTGTGTGTGTGTGTGTGTGTGTGTGTGTGTGTGTGTGTGTTTAAAAGTTATCTTATAGACATCCACACTTAGACATCTTAGCTAAAACAAGACTAAATTTGAGCTGTCATTGAAAATGTAATGGATGTCTAACAACAGTCCAAGTATAGACTAGTCATCAAATAGACAGGAACGAATGACTACAGATGTGAAGTCTATCTAATCTGTCTATTTGATGACTAGTCTGATTTTGTCGTACTGTTAGACATCTATTTAATTTTCTGTGAAAAATTACTATAATTTTGTTTTAATCAAAAGGTTTACGTTTGAATGTATGGTATGGATGGTATCCGGAGTAAAAATCTGTAGCACTTTATAATAACTACACACTATGAACCATTTATTAAGCATTAGCAAATAGTGAATTCATTATCTGTTAAGCATTAACTCTACAATAATAAACGTTAGTAAGCAGTTTATAACTGCAGCTACAAATGCTGTAATAATTGATTTATAACTACATTTATAATGTGCTTAATAACTGTACTTTCATACTTTGTTAATAATTTTTTTATTACTAAATTAAGTATTGCATTATTAACAAACCATTTGTATTTAGGAGTAGTTGGTGGTTTTTAAGATCATTAGAATGAGTTAGTAAATGATTAATAAACTATTGAAATCAATGTTTATATATTGTATTATTCAGGCATATAGTAATGGTTACTATGTATGTTAATAAATGCTTTATTAACTCAACTTCATGCAGTTTTGTGATCTAATCTAAAGTGAGGACTATTTACGATTTATAAATCCCTTATAAATGACATATAAAGGCTTAGTATCAAATAAATAATAATCTTTGCAATCCAAAGTTTCTATAAAGTTTAAACATTGCTGAATAACAGGAGTGTTAAAATATGACATCAAATTGGATAAAACAACAACAATATAATAATTTGACGATATAATATGATGAAATGTTTAAACTGTACTATAATTTTATTTTAGATAAGGTTGCAAAGATTTGTTTTTCATTTGATTCAGTTTCATTTGTGTATCTTCAAATGAATAGAAATTAATAGAGTCATTTATGTTCTTTTTTTCCTGTTTGGAATTTAACTGAGCCTTATATTGTCATTTATAAGGGATTTATAAAGCATAAATAGTCCTCACTTTAGATTAGGTCACAAAACTGCATGAGGTTGAGTAAATAAAGCATTTAGTAACATACAAATTAACTATTAGTATATGCCTGAATAATACGAATTATAAATGTTAATTTGAATACTTTATTAATCATTTAGTAACACATTCTGAATGATCTTAAAAAACAACCAACAATGCTTAAATAACTGGTTTGTTAATAATATAATGCTTAATTTAGTAATGAAAAACAAATCATTAACAAAGTATGAAAGTACAGTTATTAAGCACATTATAAATGTGGTTATAAATTAAGAATACAGCATTTGTAGCTGCAGTTATAAACTGCTTACTAACGCTTATTAATGTAGAGTTAATGCTTAACAGATAATGAATTCACTATTTGCTAATGCTTAATAAATGGTTCATAGTGTGTAGTTATTATAAAGTGTTATCAAAAAATCTATTGACCTGTAAGATACTGTAATCTTGATCAAGTTTTTTAATGCTGGTAGACTTTGAATCAGTTACATTCCAATTAATGTGTCCAAAGAAACATCCTGGCCATGTGAAGCTTTATATAAAACTTGATATTTTATTAGCTATTATTATAATAAATTAAACAAAATTAAATTAAATTAATTATTATCCTAAATTTCCATTCTTAAAAATGAAAATGCTGTCATCATTTACTTATTTACTCCTGTTTAAACCTGTTGGGCACAGAGGAAGATATACCGAAGGATTTTGTTGAATAAAAACTACCATGCACTTCTATAATACATATTTGTCCTACTATGCATGTCAGTGGCTGCTTTATTTCAGACAATCTTCTGAATATCATGTTTTGTGTTCAACTGAAGAACAAAATTCATAAAAGTTTAGTAAAAAAAAAAACCATTTGAGTGAGTAAATGATGAGGATTTTATTTTTCATGCCTTTAAATTGACCTTTGGTAAATTGATCTTTTATTTTAGCCAAGAAGGCAAAAAATGGTTTGTGCATGTAAACGACTTTGAACCAGCTAACAAACTACAATGCCTCAGAATCAGGCTGAACAAATTAAACTGGTATGATCTGTTTCTTTCCAGCCAAGAAGATGTAAAAGGCCCAATGAATCTGGATCATTTTTAAACTTTAAACCAGCTACAAACCATCTACCATGTTCCCAAAAAAGCACAATGATTCGGATTTGGTTTTCCAGTCAATAAGAAATAAATAGTTTTATGAAACTGGACAGTATCTAAATCAAACAACCTGCCATGCCATACACAATTTAAAAAATGCGGAGTTTCACACAATCTCTTCATGTTGTCCCAACACAAATCAATTAGGTTAACTTAATTGCTTTTACAAATTTAAGTGACGTCAACATAAAACAATTAAGTTGACCCCAAAAAGCTGAGGAATTTGGTTTATTCAACTCAATTTAAAGAACAGCAATTTTTTTTTTTGTGCAAATAGGGTGACAAGATGTCTTTATTTTCCTTGGACAGTCCCATATTTCAGCTCACAATGAAGAAAAAACTAGTCAGACAAGTGTTCTGTCACACAAAAACAGCCTATCACTGGTAGCCGATCTTGTCATTGTATATTCTGCAAAACAAAATTACTATCCAATCACATTTCCATTTCAATTAACTTGCAGGTTGCAAGGGTTGGACTAGGGTCATCTGCGTTCAGCGTCAATAATGAGTGCGGATGCAAAAGCAATTTATTAGAATTTAAGCCACAAAAAATGAATAAACATTAGAGGGTGTTGAAAGAAACAGTACAACTTACTGAAATGTATCTCATGTAATCGTGATCCGTGTTTCCACCTCGGAAATACGTCAGTAAAACGGCTTGTAAACAATCTATCATGTAACACGTTACATTTACCTCACGAAAGGTATTCAAAACTTGTTAGTTGCCAAGATTAAAATATTCTTCCTGTAATCAACTCTTAGAAATCTGGTCACACTTTAAAAACAACCTTGACTATCTTTTTAACTTGTTTTTTAACTAGTTTTTTTTTTTTTACTTTTAACTAATTGACTATCTTTTTAACTTGTTTTTAATTTACCATATTGAACAAGTTATAAAACAGCAACTATGGCTTAAAATTTCCTGACCATCTAACTCTGATCATATGAGATTTAGTTCCAGCAGGTAAAATGACTTAACCCTTATGTACTGTTGAAGTAGACTCTGGGGTGATTTTGTGTCTGAATAATTAATAATAATTATAATAATTTGGCCATAAGCCTTTCTGTGTTTCAGCTAGCAGAATGATTATTGGTGACTAATCTTATTTTGACACACATTTTGAGAAAATTCTTTGAAATTTTTTATAAACTCAACGATATACTCTGGGCAAATTTATTGAAAACATCCACTGAATTAAACTGCTGTAAAAAGGCGTCAGATTATTATTATTATTTTCTTTTTTTTTGCATTAATCTGTTAATTAACCTCAGTCCTGATCAAAAATTACTGAATTTTAACTCTTTAATTGCCAAATTCATAAATGATAATGGCTTGACATTAACTTTTTTGATCACCAGTAGTTTTCCAACATTACTAGCCACTCGCCATTTTCACTAGCCACAATTTTGTTGTTGGGAAAATATATTTTATATGCATAAATTTAACTTTGACATGCTAAAATTACATGATTTAGATTTTGGGACTGTCCACATGCCTCCTCATTCATGTCACTTTTTGTGTTTGTTGTGTATGAGCTTGCTCAGTGAGCATGAGCACATGGGTCATGGTTTCATAATGTTGTATTACAATTAGTTTTTATTTCACCTTTTTTTCAGAGCTCAAAGTATTAACCAAATTTATCTCTAACCACACAAAAAATAAATAAATAATTATTTCTTAGCCACAAATTTTAAATAATGTGTCAACACAAGCTAAATATAGCTGTATACTATACATTTTATTTAACAAACATTTCTTAAAAAAAACAGTTAACACCAGTTAACTACACATAAATGCAATGTTAATATCCTATATCCTGTTTAAATAGTGGTTAAAGCGAAAGCAACCGGTTCTGCTTACAAAAAGACCAATCTGGATCTCTTGAAAGCAGCAGGGCTGTGGGTGCATGAACAACTTTTTGTCTAGTCTATTTGAAAGAGAACCAATTACACCATTTGCGTTTCCAGGCACGGTTGTTTCAAGCAAGGAAACGGGAGCGCACATGTGTTTTAAACAGTCGCACGCATCACATCAGCAGTTGGCGCAAGTGACTATCATTTTATTCGGTAGTCAGCCGGCTTTCTTTTGCCCGCACGAACACGATTATATTTGTCAGTCATGCTGCTTCTCGATTCTAAGATCGCATTTGCACGAATATTGGGCCATCCTTATTGTCGAATCCTGCTTTTAAGAAAACTACAATTTAAAAATTATTTCCAACCAGCCAAAGTGGCTAGTGCAGGTGTCTGTCTAACCCGCCAGAGCTGAAATCTACCTGCATTTGGCGGGTTGGTGGGCGTTAATGTAAAGCCATGGATGTCACTGATTTGAAAAAAAAAACCACACTCAAACTGACATATTTTTAATATAAATTAAAAGTCTTGGACATGTGAAACAACATTGCCTTTGATACAATGTTTTTGATTAGTTTTAAAATTTCTCTCCCTAGTTTACTGTTGGTGGCTGTATTATAACCACGTTTTTTCATTACAAAACTATGACACCATATAATCATGCATTTTTGACTGTTGGTGGTTTTCCCGTTTGGGAGGAGGTAAAATTTCTAAATTTTACTGTTGATAATCAGTTGGTGCCATTAACGCTTTAGATAGGCCTGTCCAATAAAAAAAGCTTACTTTCTGGATTTTATATGGAGCATAACAGCAAATTAAAATGTGTGTATGTGTCTGTGTGAGTGTGAGAGTGGCCTTTACGCACTTACCTTGATGTGTCTGAGAAAATCAAAATATGCATCTTCGTTCTCAGAACTACATGAAGTAAATAAAAACAAAGACTGTGTATTTATGCACCATCAAATGTGGTTATAATGGTCAATAGGGGTAAAAACAGCCACCAACAGTAAATTAAGGAGAAAAAAATGAAAATCTAACAATGCATCAAAACTGATGTTGTTACTAATCGTTCACATGTCCAAGACTGTGATAAAAGGTTTAAAAAATCCAGTCCATGATTACTTTTTATATTGAAAATACGTCATTTTGTGTGGGGTTTTTTTTCACCAAATCAGTGACATTATTTGTTAACTTGGCATTTAAAGAGTTAATATCCTGTAATTTTATAAACAATTTAGTAGTTTTGATCAGGACTGAGGTTGATTAACAAATTTATGCAAAGAAATGGGAAATAAATGTTTATCTGATGCATTGTTACAACAGTTTAATTCAGGGGATGTTTTTATCATTAACATAACAAAATTTGAAAATTCGAACAGTGCACAAGGGTTAATCAAGCTGGTTTATACTAGTACACTCTTTAACCAACTACAAACCACTACCGTGTCCTAAAAAAACACTCTAACCAATACAATTGAAGAGAAAATTATTATCTCTCATGTAAAATTTGAATTATTTTTCAAATCTTACCTAAGTGGTATTTTACACATCAAGTGGTATTTTACAAAAAACAAATTCACAATATATTCTGTAGAAAAGTCATTTTTTTTTGTTTGGCTGGCATAAAAATTGCATTTTGAAAAATGTACAAAAAAGTTTATGTTATTAGCCCCATATATATACATATGTATTGGTTAGAGTGTTTTTTTAG
>CAIGQZ010035013.1:2333198-2360985 GCA_903798205.1 Danio tinwini | reverse complement strand
ATAAATTAATAGCAAATCAATCAATTAATAAATAAATTAGAAAATGTGTTTACTGCGATATTAATGTATTTAACATTGGTATTATATTGTTAGCCTACGCTGATATTTAAGATTGCTTTAACATTAACATTGCTATATCAACTTTGATTCAATTAGCAAAAAATCAAGACGTTGATCCCAAATCTACAGAATGATCTTAATTCACCCATGTTGAAGGTAAAGCCCAGCTCAAGCTTTGTTTAATAACCCTTAACAATAGTAGCTTGTCAGATTGCATGAACACCATTTCATGTTTACACTATAGTGTATTTTTGGCTTGAAAATGACATTGTAGTCGGTGCAATAGCCTAGTGGTTAGCGTGTCGACATATGGTGCAGTAGCACATCAGGGCGTCCCGACTTCGAATCCCGGCTCGAGGACATTTCCCTACCCTATCCCCCTCTTTGCTTCCTGTCTCAATACTGTCCTATCTAATAATGACAAAAAGGCCAAAAATAAATCTTAAAAAAAATGACATTGTACAATGAAAACCTTGTCCAGACTTGTGCTTTTATTTAAATGATTCTAGTTTTATAAAACACGATACATGACCATTCACGCTCACTGCGGGCATGATTTTGCCAGGATACATACATGCCATCTACCAGTTGTGTAATTGTCATATGAGAAGGGCTTGATGAATAAGGGAATGATACGTAACAATCCAGAAGACCAATCAGAGAGTGATTGTGGAAGTAAAAAATGTGTTAACTGATTTCAAGACATCTTACTTCTGTTTTCTGATTTAATGGCATGATCTAAGCATGCATTTGTATTCACATCTATTCATTGTTTACTTCCGTAAATGATGACTGAAATGTCTCATAAAATGTCTTATGTGGATAGTTTAGAAATTCAAACAATTAGCAGCTTTTTCCTTTGAGGGTTTTCCAGTTTTCTTGAGGATTTCTCTTACATGATTGTAAAGAAAACAGTCACTTAGATGTGGCTCGGCATTTAGCCCATGGTGCTCTTCTGAATTATATGCTGTTGATTGTTTGATGGTTGGTAATTAGTTATTAATGTTGGTCATTAGAGTAAAATAGTAGGGTAGAGTTTCAGAGACAGAGAAACCTAAGTGAGCTGTCGTTCCATAACAAGTGAAATGCACTAAACCTGTTATTAAGTGTTACGCAAGCTCAAATGTACGTAATTAAATGTAAACATTTGTTTGACCTTTTTTAACAGTCGATGAAATATGTAAAAGAATTGAAGGAGGTTGTTTAACATCTGGATTTAAATGCTGGATTCAAGATTCGATTGTTGTGTATTTTGTCCTTTGCAAAGTGAGTGACACATAGACACTAATGTCTAGTGGCAGCTTTAGCCCATGATCACACTAACGTTTTAGCCTGTGAAATTCTGAAAGGGGCAGGAGAAAACCATAGACTGTAAAATATATGAATGTAGTATCCGTGACGTCACTCAAAGGTTTCTGAAGAGTGCAAATGAAGCTACAAGTAGGCGTGGCCAACCATCACTATTTTTTGTTAGTGCGTCATCGCACCAACCGGGGGATACCAAACAAGGGCAAAGAGGTGGAACATGAGCGGAGCTAAAGACACCTGCTAGCATTTTGCTTACATAGGCTTTTCTTTGGGAGAAACACTTAATACTTCATTATCTGCAACTCGTTTGTGTTTGGACCTCCTTTGTGTTCTTTAAAAACACTGATGTAATACATTGAGCCATTAAGCATTGTTCTTATTATATTTTTCTACAGCGGGAAACACAAATTACTTCCAAATACTTCAAATATAGTCTTTGTTAGTAAATGCAAAGCTATTTATGAAATCCAGGGATAAATCTGTATGAACATGATTCTGATAAATGTTTTATAGCCTACAGCTAATCTTTCTGTCAGATTCTGGAGTGCATCACAGGTCTGAAGAAAATGATAAATGATGAATTATCTTAAAAAAATACATTTATAGATGGTATATACAGTTAAAGTCAGAATTATTAGCCCCCCTGAATTATTAATGTAATTTTTTTTCCGCAATTTCTGTTTAACGGAGAGAAGATTTTTTTTCAACACATTTCTAAAGATAATAGTTTTAATAACTCATTTCTAATCACTGTTTTCTTTTACCTTTGCCATGATGACAGTAAATACTATTTTACTAGATATTTTCAAGACACTTCTATACAGCTTAAAGTGAAGTTTAAAGGCTTAACTAGGTTAATTAGGTGCAGGTTAGGGTAATTAGGCAAGTTATTGTATAAAGATGGTTTGTTCTGTAGACAATCGGGAAAAAAATTTTGCTTAAAGGGGCTAATAATTATGACCTTAAAATGATTCATAAAAAAGTAAAAAGAACTTTTATTCTAGCCGAAATAAAACAAATAAGACTTTCTCCAGAAGAAAAAATATTACTGTGAAAATTCTGTGACCTACTGTGAAAATTCCCTTGCTCTGTTAAACAGCATTTGGGAAATATTATAAAAAGAAAAAGAAAATTCATAGGGGGCTAATAATTCTGACTTCAACTGTAAGTATATAATTTCACTCACCTCGGAAATGGAGGCAACTTGAATGGTTTGTGAGCACAATTAAGTGCACACAAAATGCTATATTATCTGATAATTGTAGGATATAATTCCAAAAGGCTATTGACTGAAAAAATACGATGTGTATGCCGAGCTCAGTGGCTAATCAGCCAGAATGACATGACGGCGACCAGCGAGACCTAGCTGTCACTCAAGTGGCCATGCCCTTAATTATGCAGACTTAATAAAAGTGAATAAAAATTAAACGGATGAGTTATAAAAAAAAAATCACCCTCCTCACAGTTGTCATGAAGTGTAATATTAGCTATATGCACCAAAACCGTCTTTTGTACCAGGCTGTAAACATGTTTTTATCAGCTGTAAAATTGGGCAATTTAGCATTGCAGTCAGTGAACATCTGGAGTTCCTAGAGCCAGCCCCTAAAGGCGAGTTAATGAATTGCAGTTTCAGTTACTTCCGTATTGGCTTCATAAGGGAGAGCGGGATGTTGCTGATTGGAAAAAACTAAATGATTAGACATCGATAAAGCGAGCGATTGCTCCATATTTTTAATTTCTGTAAACAGATGTCAAGTTTTGATCTCCTATTGTTCTCACTCAATCATGTGATGCGTTTTCAGAGGTCAAAGTTCACCAAGCTTAACTTTGAAACAAAGCAATATGTGAAACTTGACGCATGAGCTTGTGTTTCTATTCTGCAGTACTGTCATGCGTATTAATGGAAGTCCATGGGGCGAAAAGTGCAGTGTGAGTGCAGCTTTACATGACATGGGAAATATGGAGTCAGCGGAGGACGCAGTCAGCACTTTCCCTCTCCCATCCTCCATGCTTCATTTTTATAAACTTGCACTCTGGTTTGGCTACATGTACAATTGGAGGGATCAAAAATGTTGCACTTGAAGTAGTGAAAGTTAAACACATGAAGCTAGAGTTCCTGTTTTGACTGGCAGTCTCTTAACACAGATTAACCACTGGAGGTTTGCAGTCTGCTTTTCAATATGTCAACACGGCCTGTTTACAAATACAGCATATGATCACATTCTCATTCATTCAGAAGCTGATTTAATTAGTCATGTGGGAGTTTGGTGAAGTCAGTTTTTATCATCTCGAGTGCTTTTATCTTTTTTGTTAATCACAAGAAAGAAAAAAAAACGTTACCAGTACTTGCCACCTGTTTACCTTAAAGAAACGCTCCATCTTTTTAGAAAACTGGCTTATTTTACAAGTCTCCTATAGTTAAACAATTGAGTTTTATCATCTCTGGGTCTGGCGGGGCACTTTTAGCTTAGCTTAGCATAAATCATTAAATTGTATTAGATCATTAGCATCTTGTGCAAATGACATGATTTTAGCACAATGTAATCACAGAACAGTTGTGCTTTAAATAAATAAATCAAATCAAAACTCTTTGGTCATTTTTGAGGGAGATGCTAATGATCTAATCTGATTCAATGATCTATGCTAAGCTAAGCTAAAAGTGCTCCCGCCAAGCCTTGAGATTGGTTGTAAAATTCAGAGCCTATTTTCATAAAAATGTGATGGGTAAAATGTACAATGTGGTGGTTCTAGTGTTAATAATGGCTAATAAAATGTCCAGGATTCACTGTATGAAGAGAAAAAGCTTCCTAAGTATTGAGAAATTTGTAATATATATTTTAAACTATCCGATTTATAATTTGAAAGGCTTGCACAGTATTGCCAAATCAATATTTACATAATTAATTACATAGGCAAAGCAAGGCAAGTTTATTTATATAGCACATTTCATACACAGTGGCAATTTAGTGTGCTTTG
Source organism: Danio tinwini (assembly GCA_903798205.1). Classification (NCBI taxonomy): domain Eukaryota; kingdom Metazoa; phylum Chordata; class Actinopteri; order Cypriniformes; family Danionidae; genus Danio; species Danio tinwini. The sequence goes on along the minus strand of CAIGQZ010035013.1, from coordinate 2,356,641 downwards.
CATGAACAAGAGACAAGTATAAGTATAAGAAAATAACAAATAATAAGTAAAAACCGATAAAAAAATTATTAAAATGTGTTAAAACAGGTTATAAAAGAACAAAAAAGAAAAGAAAGGCATAATAGTGTGATCTGTCAGACGTAGCACAGTGCTCATTCAGTAAAGGCACAGCTAAACAGATGTGTTTTCAGTCTTGATTTGAATGTGCCTAATTTTGGAGCACATCTGATCATTTCTGGAAGCTGATTTCAGCAGTGGGGGGTGTAGCAGCTGAATGCGGATTCACCCTGCTTTGACTGAACCCTTGGATTTTCTAGTTTATATGATCCTAAAGATCTGAGTGAGGTTTGTATTTAATGAGCATATCTGTAATGTATTGAGGTCCTCTGCCATTTAGTGATTTATAGACAGGTAGTGTGATGTGCTCAGATTTTCTGGTTCTGGTCAGAATTCTGGCCGTAGCGTTCTGGATGAGCTGCGATTGTCTGACTGTCTTTTTGGGAAGGCCAGTGAGGAGTCCATTACAGTAATCCATCCTGCTGCTGATAAAAGCATGAACAAGTTTTTTTAAGTCCTCACTGGAAACAAAGCATCTAATTCTTGCAATGTTTTTGAGATGATAGTTTGCTGATTTAGTTTAGGCTTTGACATGACTACTGAAACTCATATCTGACTCCAGAATAACACCAAAATTCTTGACCTTATTAGAGCTAATGGCTCGTTTCCACTGACTGGTACAGTACGGTATGGTACAGGTCACCTTTATCAGGCTTGCATTTCCGCTGCTGAAAGGGTACCAATGGTACTCTTTTGGTGGGCGTGGTGTATGACAGAAAGTTGCAGTCAACGTCATTTTCGCTCGAGAAAATGTCTAAAGTAAAGCTGTACGGGTCGCTCACATATCATATGAGAAGCACTTCTCACAAAATAGATGCTTTACACACATAAATACATCTGTATAAATGTTTAATACTAACTTTTCTATGAACATGAGTTGATTATAACTGCAGATCAATGACCTACTGTAACGTCTGCAATTATATAAAATAAATAAATAAATGCAACATATATGAACACATACAGACCCTTACAGTCTCCGATATGTTACCACTTACAGAAAAACCACACACAGCATACATTTAGTCCTTATTTAGGTTCAAAACAGCAGGAAATAGAGCCCAGTCAGTGCAAACCTCTCATGATTAAATGTGTCTTAAATCTTTAGCAGCACGTGTAGCCTCTTGTTAGAAAGTAATTCCATCATTCAGAGTTCCATTCTCGTGTTTGGTACTCTTTCGAAAGGGTGCTGAAAAAGTGGCACAGTACGGTTCAGTTTGGTACGCCTTTTGACAGTGGAAACGGCCATAAAAGCGTACCGACTCGTACCAGTCAGTGGAAACCTGAGTTCACCTTGAGAACCTCATCTCTGTTCTCAAATGCAATAACTTCAGTTTTCTCTTTGTTTAACTGAAGAAAGTTTTGGCACATCCAACTGTTAATTTCATCAATGCATTTATTTATTCTTACATAAAAATGAATAAACAATTATATAATACAAAAAACAAGCACAGATCTGCAAAATAATTACGTAAACAAGTACTTGACACTTTAGACAAAAAATAAAATTCATTAATTAATTGTAAGACATTGTTTATTAATAATAATAATAATAATAATAATAATAATAATAATAATAATGATAATAAAAACAATAATAATAAATACATTAACTTTTTTTTTACGTAATCTTAAAATTCTCTCACCTTTTTTCTTACTGTTTCCTGTTTTTCAGGAGTGCTGTATCTGCAGTATGGAGACGACACAAAGCAGATCCGCATGCCTAATGAGATAACGAGTGTCGATACAATCAGAGCCCTATTTGTTAGTGCCTTCCCTCATCAGCTCAACATGAAGATGCTGGAGTCGCCCAGCACCGCCATCTACGTCAAAGATGAGACCAGAAATGTGTATTATGAACTCACCGATGTCAGGTGAGTGTATGTGTGCATTACCTAGTTTGAACAGCTTACAGTCTTCCTTCCTCTTTCCCCATGGCCTGCTTTCTTAAATTCCGTGAACATAAACATAGAAGTTCTAGTAAACTGAAACTGTGTCAGTTCTGTTTTCAGAGTTTAAGTTCAGTTTAGTTCAGTTCAGTGTGGTTAAATTTTCACTGCTGAAAGTTCAAACACTGAGGGGCAAATCCATCGATGTGCAGCTACACAAATCCCAAACCAAGCAACCCAGTGGCGACATTGGTGAGGAACAAACTTCACCAATTGACGTGAAGGAAAAGAACCTTAGGAGAAACCAGGCTCAGTTGGGCATGACCATTTCTCTTCTGGCCGAACATTGGACGTCCATCGTGGGAAAGCTGCAGGTGTGAGTAGATCACCGACGGCTGTACAGGCTGGTCCATGGGATCAATTTGGAGACTCGTCTGTCACTGGGTCTTTCAGGAATCAGTTTCACACTCTCCACTCCTCCATGACCACCACAGCATCTGCTCAGGACACGACCTGGTCCAAGACTGTGGAGATTGTTACCTTACAAAACTTTATTCACTCTACACTTGTACTAAACCTTCTTAAGTTTTTTTTCCTACTGTTAAAGAAAAGGGAAAATCTTTTGAAGAATGTTGGAAACTGGCAGCCATTGGCTTCCATGCTATTTTTATAAGTCCTACCATAGTACTTCTGGTCTTACAATTGGTGTGTTTGTATTTAACACTCAAAAAAGACAATCATAAATGTTTATAATCACTTGAAAATGATTAATGAGTAAGTACATTTTCATTTTTGTGTGATCTATCCATTTAATTAAAACTACTGTATAGTCTCTGACTTTTTTAACAATATAAATTGGTTAAAAAAAATAAACCACACTAAACTGAACTAAACTGAACTTCAACCGTTGACACAGTTTTAATATACTAGAACTTCTAAGCTGCTTTGACACAATCTACATTGTAAAAGTGCAATAGAAATAAAGATGAATTGAAAACATGAGTATACAAATGTAGCTTCCAAATAAATTAAACTGACCAATGATGCTGAAGCTCTGAAAAGAACACAAAGGAAATATACTCTGTCATAAAAGTTGTTTAACCCACACAAGAACTATATAGTAGTCTGTTTTCTGGTCAAAACTTTATGTGAGGAGTCAGTTTTCGCTGATTATGGCTATGATATTCATGTTAATTTGAACACCATGAGAGTGAATAAATGATGACAGACGTTTTCATTATTGGGATGGATTGTTACTGTAATATGGAACTATGGCTGTGAAAATCTTCAGTTATGTTTCTTTGATACGATCTAGACTGTAAACAAGATCACATACAAACAAACAGAACATTATAACTAGATTTCATACAAAGAGAATTACCGTCTCTGACTTCAAAGCCAGGCAGCTTTGAATTGAATTAATTTTTTTCTGATTTTAAACCAACAAACCCAAATGTCTATCATACATTACCTACCTTATGTTACCATATGCCACTCTTCAAAGCATCACTCCCAAAGATTTCACTCTCATTCTCTCTTGCATTTCTTCTTTTCCTCCATCCCTAGCCAGTCTCCAAGTACTAATGCATCCATTGATTTTCTTACCCGCTATATCTCTCTACCTGTTTACAGAATTCTGAGTAAACTGTAATGCTTTCTCAATTGAGAATCATATTATAATGCCATAAATGAAATTAAAACTGCAGTCACTGTCTGTTGGAAATTTAACTACAGCTTAAAGACCTCTGAAAGCTGACAAAATTAACTTTCAAAAGATAAACACTACTGTTCAAAGTAAGGTTGTCAAAACCCACCGAACAATTTTGCGTTTAATAGACATCTAATAGACATCTAATAGAGTGTTTCTCAACCATGTTTCTGGAAGACCACCGGCTCTACATATATTCCATGTCTCCTTAAACAAACACAACTTATTCCGATCATCAGCTCATTAGAAGTGACTGAAAGACCTGTAATGGGTGTGACAGACAAAGAAGACATCCAAAACTTGCAGTGTGGGTGGTCCTCTAGGAACGTGGTTAAGAAACACTGATCTAATAGACATCTTAACTTAGGCCGTACTCACACTATGTACCGTTGCCTTGAACCGGTCCAAAACATGCTTGTCCCCTCTCCCGTCTCTCCTGATGGCCCGCACCCACATTACATTCAGGCCTGGGCACACTTACGTCATCGATGATGCGCTGTTTAGTAAACGCTCTCGCTCAGCACAGTAGAGATTTCTTATTAGTTATATCGTTTAAGTCGTTTGATATGCGGTGACACAGTCAAATATTTCGCCAAACAGATCAGCCGCTTTTGACGCTCATAAACAATGTCGTGCAGTGAGCGGTTTGTGTCTTTAATTATGTACAACGTTCGTTGCGTTCATTGAACAGTACAAATGATTAATTAATCCATATGAAACGTCCTGTCTCGCTTTCAATTTTGGGCTCAGGCACGCTTACACTCACACTGCAAGCGTACCAGACATGAGCCCAAGTGAACCGCGATCTGGCCCAGCTCTTCCAACCAGGCCAGGGTCGCCCAAGTGAAACGATTCAAGTGGATCTCAAACGATCCAGGAAACGAGCCTTGGCATGGTTCGGATAGCATAGTGTGAGTACGCCCATAGCCGGCTTGGCTAAAACAAGGCTAGGTCTAAAACTAGACTTGTCTAAAACTAGACTAATCATCAAATGAAGTACTAATTGTACAAAATTACAGTACACATTGGTATTGTGGACAATACTTTTGACAACTCTAGTTGAAAGTTTGAGGTCTGTGAAAAGTTACTAAGGATGCTTTACTAGGTAAAATTAAATTTGAAAAAAGCATTACAATTGTATGGGTCGAACACACTAAAAGCGCTTTTACGTTCCAAAAATGCGTGGTGCACCTCAATGGCTTTTTTTTTTGACAAGAAAAAAAGAAGAAGTTCGGTGCGCGTTTTCGTTAGGCAACGATTGAATCATCTGCCTATTGTGCACGAGTGTTGCTGTTGATGTTGGTATAATTTTAATATTTAATCATATTGTGATATTCAAGATTTGGGAAGTCATACAGCTCTCGATAACTCAAAAAAAAAAGTAACCACTAGTCTCTCCTATGTCGTCAAAAGTCTCCATAGTCGTCTTGACAACACAAACACTAGCTGTGTCTCATTTCAGAGGCTGCATCCTCAAAATGCATCCTTCATTTCCCAAGTAATGAAGGATACAACCAGTGGATTCTTCGCGACCTGGACATCCCCAAGATTCATTGCGGTCTAATAATGGCAGGATGTATTTAAAAGAAAACTCAGATTAAACTATTTAATTAGGTTTTATTTTACTAGAATATCTAAACGTGTTAAAAAACAGTTTGACATGTCTTACTAAGAGTGATTTTATAGACAGTTTACATTTTTATGTGTACATGTAATGATCTAAGGAATTATATTTCCAGCTTCTGTAAACCTTGTTTTGCCATCAGACTGCTTAAAATACGTTTTAAAATCACTTTGAAAATTTTTTTTAACACTTTATAATAACTACACACTATGAATCATTTCTTAAGCATTAGTAAATAGTGAATTTATTATCTGTTAAACATTAACTCCACATTATTAAGCGTTATTAAGCAGTTTATAACTGCAGCTACAAATGCTGTATTCTTGATTTATTACCACATTTAGTGCCTAATAATTGTACTTTCATACTTTGTTAATGATTTATTCTTCATTACTAAATTAAGTATTGCATTATTTACAAACCATTTGTATTTAGGAGTAGTTGGTGGTTTTTAAGATCATTAGAATGAGTTAGTAAATGATTAATAAACATTTGAAATCAACGTTTATATATTGTATTATTCAGGCATATCGTAATAATTACTATGTATGTTAATAAATGCTTTATTAACTCAACTTCATGCAGTTTTGTGACTAATCTAAAGTGAGGACTATTTATGCTTTAAAAATCCCTTATAAATGACAATTAAAAGCGTGGTATCAAATGAACAATAATATTTGCAATTTTATCTAAAAAGTAAAATTTCTCTTAAGTTTTACCATTGCTGAATAACAGGAGGGTCAAAATAAGACATCAAATTGGATAAAACAACAATATAATAATTTAACAATATAATACGATGAAATGTTTAAACTGTACTGTAATTTTATTTTAGATAAGGTTGCAAAGATTTATTTTTATTTGATTCAGTTTCATTTGTGTATCTTCAAATGAATAGAAATTAATAAAGTCATTTATGTTCTTTTTTTCCTGTTTAGAATTTAACTGAGCCTTATATTGTCATTTATAAGGGATTTATAAAGCATAAATAGTCCTCACTTTAGATTAGGTCACAAAACTGCATGAGGTTGAGTTAATAAAGCATTTAGTAATATACAAATTAACTATTAGTATATGCCTGAATAATACGAATTATAAATGTTAATTTAAATACTTTATTAATCATTTACTAACGCATTCTGAATGATCTTAAAAAAACACCAACTATGCTTAAAATTAATGGTTTGTAAATAATCCAATACTTAATTTAGTAATGAAAAATAAATCATTAACGATGTATGAAAGAACAGTTATTAAGCACATTATAAATGTGGTTGTAAGTCAAGAATACAGCATTTGTAGTTGCAGTTATAAACTGCTTACTAACGTTTATTAATGTAGAGTTAATGCTTAACAGATAATGAATTTACTAGATACTAAAGCTTAATAAATGGTTCATAGTGTGTAGTTATTATAAAGTGTTACCAAAAAATGTTTACAATTTTGGTTAACGCTTATTAATGGCAGCTGTTACGGTTGTTTGTTGATGAGATCTGTCCTCTGTAGGCTAGATTGTCTCATTTAAAATCTCTCGATTCGGCCTGTGTGGACTTTGAAGGACTCACCTTTGAAGTCTGCATCTTTCAGAGGATGCAGCCTCTCAAATGAGGCACAGCTACTGCTGTCACCTCAATGGAAAGCCTGCCTCTTTTTCATTTGATTAGAGAATGAAAAATACATAACTGACGTAACACTCTTTTTCCGCTCAGAGTTGACTTTCCTTCAACTGCGAGCACACAGCGCGCAATGGCAAAAATGCGAGGCGCAGCAGGACGCATAATGGGCCGATCACACAGAACGCTCTTTTTGCATTTAGAGGCACCTTTTTTGAATGATTTATTAACGGCCAAAAGCGTTTTGTGTGCTGCTTATGCGCCCTGAACGCCTCACGTTTAACTGCCTGTTAAAATCACAAATCTTGAATGTCACAACATTGCAGACGCAGACGCAGCTGATCCAGTCATTGCCCAGTGACATAAAAAGCGTGTCGCACTTCTTGTTTTCTTGTCAACAAAAAAGACAGTGAGGTGCGCCTCACATTTTTGGAATGTAAAAGCGTGTTCAGTGTAATCGAGCACTAAGCAGTGCGCAAAACGCTCACGGTTGTTAGTAAATCATTCAAAAAAGGCACCTCTCAATGCAAAAAGCACGTTCTGTGTGATCAACTCTTTAGAAAAAAGGAATGAAAGGAGTAGTGGTCAAAAAAGCTTCTCTTTGGTACACATTTCTGCCTCATCTGCATCATGAGATGATCATAGAGATGTGCCATTTTTGTGCATTAGTTGACGCCCACAAAACACGCCTTTAACGATAAATATTGTGTAGGCTGCGTCTTTTATATTTTATTTATTTATTTATCTGTATGCATGTATGTTTGTGTTTAAAATGTGCATTTTTATGTATTTATATATTTTTATTTAATAATTATTTTACTGTTTAAGACTTTTTTCATTTATAGTTTTAAGATGTTTTTATTTATAAATCATAAATATTACACTACCTGCTTAGAAAAATACTTATATTTATTTGTAAAGTCAAAGCCAGGGTTCATTCTGTGACAACTTCACTGCATTTTACTGATTTTGAGAAAGAAATGAAGAGTTCAGATCCAAAAACCTCTAAATGCCGTCGGAAAGTTTTCTCTAAAATGAGCATTTTTATCAAGCTACTGTGTGTATGTTCAGTAATATCATATTAATGGCAAAGAATAAGCCCTTTTCCTGGTCTTTAAAGTGAAATATCTCAACATAAACAAACTAGGCAGAGAAAAATGTTCATTTTCGATGAAAATTTCAGACGGCACTTAGAGGTTTTTGCATCTGAACTTTTCAAATGTGACCTTAAAGCACAGTCTCGAGATTCTAAGAATGCTTTACTGAATAAAATTTTATTTTTTAAAAAAGTATTACAATTTTAGAATAAATTTCTCAATATTTTTTTCAAATATTCAATTATTTTTAGAGAGCAAATTCTGAACTTAATTCTTGTTTTTTTTATGGATATGTGGTGCATTAAACACAATGAAGGGCCATTTTTAGTATTCTTTTTGAAGATTTTTTAAAATTAAAATTCTGTATAAATACATGAGGGCAACACAGTGGTGCAGTAGGTAGTGCTGTTGCCTCACAGCAAGAAGGTCGCTGGTTTGAGCCTCGGCTGGGTCAGTTGGCATTTCTGTGTGGAGTTTGCATGTTCTCCCTGCGTTCATGTGGGTTTCCTCCGGTTGCTCCGGTTTCCCCCACAGTCCACAGACATGCGGTACAGGTGAATTGGGTAGGCTAAATTTTCCGTAGTGAATGAGTGTGAATGAGTGTGTGTGGATGATTTCCAGCGAGGGGTTGCGGCTGGAAGGGCATCCGCTGCATAAAATCGTGCTGGATAAGTTTGCGGTTCATTCCGCTGTGGCGACCCTGGATTAATAAAGGGACTGAGCCGAAAAGAAAATGAATGAATGAATAAATACATGATTAATACTGCAAAATTCACTCAATGTTGCAGTCACTTGGGTTTACTTGTACCGATTGAGCAAGCTCTTTCTTTAATACTGCATAGATTACATACGTTACATACGTTACATACAAAATGTATGTCGAAACCTGTTGAAAAGCATTGTTCATTGTTTCTAGAAAAAAAATCATCCAACCCGGAAACTGTAGCAAAATATTGCGCACCAGCTTGAACAGGCCTCAGCAGTACTCCAGTCCTCAAGAGTCACATGATCCTACAGATAACATGTTAATTTGGTGCTCAAACATAATTGTTTTATTAAACTTTCATTTTTTTTATATCAAAATTTTGTCAAAATGGATCAGTAATTTTGATTAATAGTAAGTTTTATAAAATATGAAGGTTTAATATACATTTATTGCATCCTTGCTAATTAAAAAAAAGAAGAAAACACAACAAAACAATCATTTGAGTTTTGAAAAACGACCAGTGTGTCTTTTCAGGTGAAACGGCTCAAAAGTATTGCTGACTCATCATGCACTATGCAGATTTTTGTCCAATCATATGTTTTATAGATTGCCGGATATGACTAGGGATTTAGTTATCCACATCCAAGCTTCCCACATCAGCAAGAAGATTTGTCAATGGAGTGAATCATTTGATCTACAAACAATTCCAAGGGGTCTTTACAGCACTGGCCAATCAAATTTAATCATCGACTGTTTCCTCAGATCTCAAGGGACGATAAATAGTAACTCATTCACACATTGTCCTGTAGACAGAGGAGTAGCCTGCCTTACATTTCCATGGTGATGTAACATGTACTTTGTAACAACCCCTTTTTTTATCAAGGCTGTAAATCTGTATTACAGCCACATGACCACATATCAAACTTCATGAGAAAATGCTCACGTCACTTTACACAAGCAGCTTTCTCATACAAACACATTATGAGAGGTCCAGGTAGACCTAAATAGACAGAAAAAAATGTAAATAGTCAAAGTTGGTTACTCAACAGACAGTTAATGTTTTAGCTTGGCTGTATTAGTAAATCATTCTTGGACCAGCAAGGAATTATCTACTGGATATTAACGGACATTTCATTCGACATGGATTTTGTCACTAAGGATCGTATGTACTCGACTCCATCTCCAGTTTCTCGCTCCGAATCGCCTGGGTCTCTCAGTGAATCGCTTTATTCACGGGATTCCTTTGACCAGGGTCATTACCACTCTCCGCTTTCGCGCGTTGACATCCCATCGGCTATCGTTCATCCTGTTGTGGCGGGGCTCAGGGGCCGATCTTCAGGGCATCGTGTGCGACCCCGTTCGGATGGAGACATTTGGTCTGCATATGTAACTGATGTGGATTTCTCCCCCCGTAGGAGCATCACAGATCACTCCTGCCTGAAAGTGTATCATAAAGACCCAGCACATGCCTTCAGTCACGGACCACGGCCAAGCAATGGAGAAGCAAGGGTAAGTGTCAAACTAAGTGCACTGTTTATGTAGAATTTACAGTAAATTACTGGCGGCAGTTTGCAAAAATAATGTATTTATATTTACAGCATCATTTATCTGGCTGTATTCGTATTTACAGATTTGTATGTATGTGTTTACTGTAAATTATACAGTAATTTTCACAAAGCACTCTTAAAAATACAGTAACATACTGTAAAACTGTCCTACAGTAAAATATAGTTCACATTACAGTTAAATACTGTGTAATTTACAAAAAAATCATAAACAGTGTGGTCATTTTGTTTATTTATAAAGGATGGGTAAGTGTAGATTGAATGCCTTTGTGATTATTGTTCACAAATGATTGTCAGTAGCTATGTTTCCATCTAAAAATGTAAATAAAATTATGCGCAAAACTAGAATATCAGTCAGTCAGTCAGTCTTTATTCATTTCCCGAAGGCAATTTGGTTGCAGCATACAAGCATGTCACACATACAGGGCTTTACATTAACTTTTTTGATCACCAGCCACTGTGGCTAGTAGATTTCCAACATTATATATATTCCAACAATATATATTTTATATGCATAAATTTGACTGACATGCTAAAATGAGTTGATTTAGATGTTGTGTTATGTCCACATGCCTTCTCATTCATTTAACTTCTTGTTTGTTTTGTGTATTAGCTTGCTCAGTGTGCATAAGCAAATGGGTTGTGTCGCAATACAATCAGTTTTCATTTCACAGGACTTTTCAAGCGCTCAAAATTAAGGATTTATCAAATCTCTGACCACACCAAATAAGTATTTCTTAGCCACAATTTTTTTGTGTCAAAACAAGTAAAATATATCAGTATAGGTGCACTTTTTAATTTAACAAAACTTTTCTTTAAAAAATATTACATTTAAAAAAATAAATATTGTCATGTATCTAAAATATGCACAGTAATCTGTCATGGCTAAAAGTCCCAGATCACCAGTTAACTACACATAAACGGGGAGTAATCTCCTGTTAAAGCAGTGTTATTGTAAAAAAATATAATTAAATCATGTTAACAAAAATAACTAAGCAAAAGAAAGCAGGTGAAACATACCGTGTTTGATAATGAAAGACTGATCATGCGCACACAGCTATTATAGGCTTGTTAATAATCTGTTCAAAGAATAATTCAAATGAAAGCAGTGACCGCTGCTGCTTACAAAAGAATATGTGTATATTTATTTTTTTTTTTTTTAAATCTTGAGTTTTTTAAAGCAGCAGGACTGTGGGTGCATGATCATTGCTCTTTGTCCAGTCTATTTTAAAGGGAAGCGATCGCACCAGTTGCGCTTCCTCTAGGCACGGTTCCTTCACGCAAGTAAATGGGAGCGCGCGCACTTTTTAACAGTCGTGCGCATCACATCGTCTTAGCGTAAGAGTGATCATCCTCTCATTCGGTATTTACCTGCTCGCGCGAGCACAGTTATTTTTTGTCACTCGTGCTGCTTCTCGATTGTAAGACCACATTTGCACAAACATTGGGCTGTGCTCATTTTCAAACCCTGCTTTTAAGAAAACTACAATTTAAAAAAGATTTCCAACCAGCAAAAGTGGCTAGTGGAGGTGTCTGTCCAACCTGCCAGAGCTGAAATCTACCCGCATTTGGCGGGTTGGCGGGTGTAAATTTAAAGCCCTGCACACATAATACACAAAAGCACATTGTACAATACAATTCTACCCTAAATTTAAAAACTTTACAGCTGAGGGGATAAATGAATGTTTAAATCGATTTGTTTTACTAATAGGAGTTCTATATCAATTACCAGAAAGGAGAAGATAAAACTCGTGGTGCATAGGATGGGAATCATCTGACAGAATACTCTGTCAGAATAAACCTGTCTATGGTATAACTGAGCCATGATCATCTGTTTTCTCACTGTTATTTTCCCTCCTAGGTTCACAATTGTTTCCAAACAACTCTTTTCTCAAACAACTCTCATTTTTCACACTCAGAGAATTGAACCAACAAAGCAAAGAAAAGGATAACAGTGACAATGTATGAATTGTAAAACATATGCACATGAGTGATTTATCTATATTAAAAGATCTTAATTTCTGTAAGCAGTATGGTCTTTCGCATAAAATAGAATATCGCATAAAAAATGTGCGAATAAAACAGCGTTTTCATCCAACAAGTCTAAGGCCCCGTTTACACTAATACGTTTTAGTTTTAAAATGCATACGTTTTGCTACGGTTACGCCATCCGTCCACACTACGCCAGAGTTTTTGAACCTTGAAAACGGAGCGTTTTGGAAACGCTGGAGAGGCCGTTTTCATTCTAAAACGCTGCTGCTCCGTGTCAGTGTAGATGGGGGAAAACGGAGACATCTGAAAACGGAGGCGGGGCTGCAGACATTTGCCTCTGATTGGAGTTTTTCCTCAATATTAAGTAGCCTTCACATAGTTCAGTCTTCATGTCTCCTTGTAAGTTCAGACTTCGCAAGATTGATATGGAAAAAATATTCCCGACTGTGTACTTTAAAAAGTTATCAACATCACCCTGGCTATGCTGTCTTAACAATAAAATGAAAACATGACATAAGGAACTGCCGATTTTTTTATTTTGATATTAGCAACTTAACAGACATAGAAAATGTTGAGGCGTCGTGTAGCTGCATAATATGACCGTCATCTTTATGCATATTTATAAAAAACGGAGCCTTACTGCCTCCTTTCATTTTCATTAAAAATACAAAACATACCCTCTCTTTCATTGAATATCAGTTTTAATAATTAATAATGGCCATTATAAAAGTATTACGCACAATAAGTTTATACAATAGAGAAAATAAAGACAAGCAAACAGTCCGATGTGCAGAATCAGTGTCCGCGGTTACTTTAATTAAAATATTAACCTAACTTATATTTGCGCTCAGCCAAAGCACGTTACCTGAGAACAAGTAATATATTCAAAAGACCAAAGTCGGGGAATATGTCATTAGATATAGACAACAAGATGAATTAAATATCACGTTTAACAAATATAGTGAGATTAGATCCAGCGGGAGATCCGTGATGAACAGTCCGACGTGCACAGCTCTCATATGTGTATGTGCTCAAAGCACGCTACAGTGCATGCCAGAGAGTGTGTGTGTGGTCACGTGATGTGCCTTCACCGTTTTAATGTAGACAGAGAGCTGTTCAGAAACGCTGAGTGAAACGCTAGTGTAGACGCGGATCGTTTTCATTCTAAAATGCCGTTTTAAAACTAAAACGTACTAGTGTAAACGGGGCCTAAGAGAACAAAATCGTCACTTCCTGATTAACTGGCACCAACTGTAAAAATGTAAAAACGTAGGTTATTGCGGTAGAACAAGCTGCGTGAATCTTTTCTTCATTTAATAAATGACTTGCATCTTAGAAGACGATGCCGACATGCAATGAATGCGTGGTGGCGTTTGAAGGCGTGAGATGCGGAGCACAGATCAATAGACAATTCTGGAGGTCACTAATAATATAATAACACTAATACTGAAATGGTTAAGGCGTTTTAAAATGACCAAAACAACATTTCAGATGTTTGACAATGTGCTCAGCCTGCTGGTTTGTTCATTGACACACATTTTTATTATCACATGATCTCATAACAAAATCATAAGACTTTTTTAATGCGCATACTGGAATTTGTTTGGTAAAAGTGTTTCCATCATAGTTTTTCCTATTCAGTTATGCGCAACCGTTTTTTATGTGCATTTTCAAAATTTTATGAATTAATTAATTCTCAATTACATCGATCAATGTCACATAACAATAGCTGTTTCCATCCACCTATATGTATGCATATTTTGGACATGCACATAACAAAAACGGTTGCCCATCATCTTGGTGTTCCCATCAACCGTTTTTGTTATGTGCATATGCATAAATATAGGTAGATGGAAACAGCTATTGTTATGTGACTTTGATATAATTGAGAATGTTGTCTTGCAAGTAAGAACATGTACATATTACGCAAGAAGTGTAGTATAAACATAAATATTAGATCATTTCTGGAGTTTGGGAACTTGTCGATCTTGTTTAAAGGGTTATGATTGGTAACATTTTTTTTATTATTTTATGGTCATCGATAAAAAAAAAAGAAAAATCTGACATTGTGATTTTTAGTTTTTCTGCGATATATATTGTGATATGAATATAATTTCACCAGATGAATTGAATAGCTCTAATTGGAAAGATTTTATTCATTTAAATAGGTTGGCAGAATCAAGTCTTTTTCTATGCAGTGCGTTTGCATAAATTATAATAAATTAAAGCATAATAAATACAACAGAGAAGAGATAAATGTGAAATAAACAATGTTTATGGTTTTTCTGGAGAGTAAAACAGTATTGAAGAACAGGAATCAACCATAAAATGACATGGTCATCATTGTATAAACAATTTTAAAATAATATTATTTTAAAGTATCTTTATGTTTTACTATTTAATGAATAATTTAATCCTGAGACTGTGATATGTAAACAATATTTTGTTCAGGCCTAGTCACTGAGGCTTGATAGGTCAAAAGTATGGTAGATTTCAAATAACTGGTTTGTCTTTAAAAATAATTTAAAACTTTTTCCCAGTAAAAAATGCTGGGTTCCACACAATACCTTCATGTTGACCCAACACAAATCTGTTAACTCAATAATTTTTTTTACAAATTTAGGTGGATTGAACATAAAACAATTAGGTTGTCCCAAAGCAAACATATGAATTGGGTTGTTTCAATTCAAACAGTACAGTAGTTTTAACAAGCAGTAAAAGTAATTTTTTGAGCGTTCTTTGATGGTGAAACTGAATTTTTGGAAGCCAGTGTTTAGTATTACATAATCTAAATTAATCAAAATAACCTGATTCTAATATGTTGATCAACATTTATGTTAGTAATTTTGTGTATTTAACTGTGAATGTACAGTGCATCTGGAAAGTATTCATAGCGCTTCACTTTTTCCACATTTTTTCATGTTACAGCCTTATTCTAAAATAGATCAAATGTATTTATTTCCTCAAAATTCTACACACAATACCCCATAATGACAATGTGAAAAAAATTTTTTTTTAATTGTTGCAAATTTTAAAAAAAATTAAAAACCTGAAAAATCATGTGTACATAAGTATTTACAGCCTTTGCCGTGAAGCTCTAAATTGAGTTTAGGTACATTCTGTTTCCACTGATCATTCTTGAGATGTTTTAGCAGCTTAATTGAAGTTTACTTGTGGTAAATTCAGTTGATTGTACATGATTTGAAAACGCATACACCTGTCTATATAAGGTCCCAGGGTTGAGAGTGCATGACAGTGCAAAGCACAAACCAATTGTCTTGAGGCACAAGGCTGGGGAAGGTTACAGAAAAGTTTTTGCTGCTCTGAAAGTTCCAATGAGCACAATGGAACTTCATCTTCCAGCAGGACAATGACTCAAAGCACACCGCCAAAATAAAAATGGAGTGGCTTCACAACAATTCAGTGAATGTCCTTGAGTGGCCCAGCCAGAGCCCAGACCTAATTTCTATTGAACATCTCTGGAGAGATCTGAAAACGGCTGTACACAGTCGCTTTCCATTCAACCTGATAGAGCTTGAGAGGTACTGCAAAGAGTAATGGGCAACAATTCCCAAAACAGGTGTGCCAAGCTTGTGCCATCATATTAAAAAGACTTGAGGCTGTAATTGCTGCCAAAGATGTATCAACAAAGTACTGAGCAAAGGCTGTGAATTGTCATTATGGGGTATTGTGTGTAGAATTTTGAGAAAATAAATGAATTTAATCCATTTTGGAATTAGGCTGTAACATAAAACAATGTGGAAAAAGTGAAGCGCTTTTTGATGGATGTGACCCTAAATCATCATAGTGATTGAGTGCTTTTTTACTTTTTTAAAATCCCACTGACTAGTTGATTTTGCAAATCCTTCAGTAATACCCACATGTTGCCCCTTTTAATTTTTTTGGCATACTCTGAATAAAGAATGAACTGAGGGCATTATTCAAATAACAGGTCCCTTCCCGGCCTCTCCTCTTCTGTTCGTTCGTCTCCAGGGGTCTCTGTGCTCTTCACAGTTAGAGTCACCCCCACCACGGTCACCCCATTCCAATCCTTTCATGTCCCTCTTTGTCCCCCGGGCCTAATTTCAGGGGGATTGGATCAGGATTGAAGCGGAATTGGTGGAAGCGCTGAATAGAGAGCAAGGGCTTTTTCCTCGTTCCTTTTCCTCCCATAATCCCCTCTAATCTCTAGCCATGCCGGGCCTGTTTGTTTGGTGGTGATGTAACGGAAATTAGATTGCAAGGCTTTCATTTTCTCTGTGTGTTTCCCCAAATTTAACAAGGTAGCCCCAGACTTTTGTCTGTGGTAATCCTTGGTCTGGCTTTGACCAACTCGCTCGGCTAATATGCATTTGATTAGAGCTTTAAACGCTGCCATATAAGAGCCCTTAAGGGGTGTTGTTAAAAGTTCCAGGAAGTGAAGGACTTTGCTCACTATATTTTGTTTTAAGGGGCAAAACACTCTGTGTCACTTTTAAGAGCATGTGTATAAGCGTAAAAGGCACACAGTTTGTCAAATGTCCATGTCTAATGGCTTGTTTCCACTGGTATGGTTCAGTACAGAGCGCTTTGCATTTATTTCCGTTTCCACTGTCAGAAGCTTATTAAAATTTATGGTAAAAAACAGCAGCTATTGTTGCAAGCAATTTCGCATTTTTGCTGAAAATACACCATATTTCATTACTTTATAGTGTTAATACACCCGTTTTTTGGAAGTACTAATATATACTAATATGCATCTTATATTTTTTTACACAGACATGCATGTTAACACAACCATAAACATATGGTGATGAGAAAGTCATATAATGCAGTGGTCCCTAATCCCCAGGCCGGGGTAGAGGCTGCACAAGAAATCATTAATTATTTCCATTTTATTTATTATCTGAGTCTCAACAAATTTTATTTTGAAAAATGACCGTATTCTTTTGGTTACATCTCGATCTCTTGAGCGCTCAAATGTAACCCACATGCCAGCAAAATAAGTAAGAAACAGACGTCTTTAGAAAGTTTCTTTGCGAAGGCGAAAAGACCCAGTGAAGGATCCACGAACTGTCAAGGAATGCATATGCAACCCATTTTTCAACAAATCAGGTGAATCCAGCCTGTCTGTAAAAAGAAGATGAACTTCTGGAGATCGCAAATGATGGCGGCCTGTTTACATATCGCATCTTTTCTTCGTGCAAGTTTGTTATTTCCAATAGAGGCACGCGGTTTGTGCGCACATATCTCACTCATTCCAGGCGCACCCAGTTGAAAACATCTCAACTTGTGAGTTCACTGCTAGTCACGTAACAAGAACTGATCGATCAGCTTCATACTTTGTATGGAATATACACATTTCGGCAGACTAATTTTCTTAGACTCAGAACACCCAAACACTCTAGTGCTTTTTATTTTCTCCATAAATAAAACTTGTATCAGAGTTGCAGCAATGTTTTATCAACTTGTCATCCTCTGAGAAAACAGTTGATGGTCGCCTAGAAACATACCTGTCAACATTGGGATGTGAAAACAAGGGATAACCTTTTCTTCACTGTATAATTTAAACATTCTGATTAAAGAGCAACAAATGAATGTCTCATTTCGATTTTTCGTTTGATTATAATAAGTAACAGAGGTGTCACTTTAAAAATGCACAGATCAATAATGAAAGCATTCAATTGCTTTCCTAACTTTTTATGGTCATTTAAGACTAAATTTCTTGTGTTTAAAAGAGAACCCACCAAAATCGACATGTTTAGATGTTGTTATTATTATTATTATTATGTGTGTATGTTGCGTCTGACAGGCACACACCGCTACATGAACTGTCTGTTTTGAGGATTGCATAAGATGGTGCCTGTAATAGAAAATAAGGAAATCCGGCCATTTATATATTTATTTCAAAGTGTTTCCATGCCTAAATAAAATAAAAGCACAGAACAGATTCACATTTAAGAGCAAGGGGAGTCCCCTGGTGGTTCGGCGGTATGGTTTGCGTATAGGGATGATCGGCTTTTTAATGTTTATTGCCACCCTTCATAGACAGATAAAAAATATGGTAGAAATATGGGGAAATACCCTTTATCGGATGATAGTGGGATAGAATTGTAAAATACAAAAGAATCCTGGGAGAAGCGGGAGGGTTGACAGGTATGCTAGGAATCTATGCACACCCCCTCTCTTACGCCCACCAGGCCATGGAAAAATTGTCAAGTTTTGACCGGTTCGCGGTGATAAAAAAGTTGGGGACAACTGATATAATGAACCAACGCTCATCACAAACAACTTTTCCCACAAGCAGAGAAACATGCTAATATATAGAAGGTGCTCAGTGTCATTGACACAACTACTAAACATACTTATAGTAACAGACATAGAATTAAAGTAATAAAATAAGCATTATTTATCAACATTAGATGCAACATAAAACTCTAAAGTACACAACTGTGGGAAAAAGTAATGTGAACAAAAAGCATAAAAAGAAAGTGTCATGCACGTTATTATACAGTTATTCACTATATATATATATATATTAAGGAAACTTGCTGTTAACCAGATTACTGATTTTTACTGTAGCATTTTTATTTATTTTTCCCATAGAAATCTTGGACATTTTTTTACATTTTTGTTGGTTTATAGAGAACCGTAACTTTTACTTACAAGAGAACAAAAATGATAACACAGAAAGCGGCCCTTTTTAAATACATATCTGAAACACAACACCATAACGATACAATGACAACGCACAACAATGAATCATGGTCCATCTACGCTCAAATAAATCTTGTCATCATGTTGTGACAAACAGCCACATGCCAAAAAACAACAACAATGATCCGCACTGTTTAAGGGGCCGTTTGCATCTATAAATGTGTGGAAAGCATGAGGGCTTTTAACCAGTGGAAGAAAAAATAAATAAAAAGCAGGTTAGTATGCTGAGTATAAAAGCATCTCAAATCCATCGTTTGTTCTAATTTTATTGATTCATGTAACGAAATATGCTTGTTAGACTATAAACCACATCACACACATGGGGACTAGTCTAAACTTTGTGAATTCAGTGCTGAAAGAAATTATTGTAAAATGCGATGTAAACGAATTGCTGAGAACTTACATGTTCCATCGATGATCTTTTACCAGGGGTCACCAAACTTTATGCACCAACACACCTGCCTGAAAGTTTTAAATATACCTAGTAAGAGCTTGATTAGCTTGTTCAGGTGTGTTTGATTGAGGGTTGGAGCTCTGCAGGACACCGGGCCTCTAGGATTGAACTTGGTGACCTCTGTCTTATACTGACATATTTCCTAGTCTTTTAGTAGTGCATGTCCTGTAATGTGCATTGTATATGGCTGCCATGACAACCTCTATATCTCGCCGACTGCTTTCTGGTGTCATCAAAGCAAATGAATATTGTATCTTTTTGTTGAAAGAGATTCTGCAAATAATTTTTAGAGAACATTTTTAATGTTTAATGTTTTTTATATATATATATTTTTTGTATTATAATATTTTATTTAAAGTTTTTCACATTTTAAAGAACAAACCCCAAATCCCTCCCATGCCAGCAAATAATAATAAACATATCTGAAATGTAAATACATATGCACATGTGCACCCACGACTGTACAGATACTTAATCATATTCCTCCATGAGTAGTCTATACCTGCACATATCCACATCCATATCCATGTCCAGTCAAACATCTGCATATGTACACTACATATACAGTATATATACATATGTGCATATATACATCATTAGTACAAATGACAAGAGAAGAGAAAAAATAAAATAAAAATATATAAATAAATAAAAACTGAAAAAGGAAAAGAGATCAATAATAAAAATTGGAAAAATGTTTTTGGATATATGAATACCTATACATACCCAATTATTGAAATTTTTTGTATTGTGTACACATTGCTATGATTCATGAAATCTTCCGCACCACTCAGTTTTCATTGGTCAGTCTGTAGACATTCAAAAAAGGGTTTCCAAATTTTTGACAATTTCTTTGCCTGCAATCTCATATCTAATCTTTTCCATGTGTAATACATTACAAAACTCTGTAAGCCATGTCTCAAATTTAGGTGTACACTCTTTGTTCCACATCAACAATATTACCTTTTTTGTCATAGTCATTCCATATTGAACTGTCTGGATTTGATCCAAACTATAGTTTTCAAAGGAAGGAGCCCATCCTAGTATTGCAATAAGAGGGTCAGGAGGAAAATCAATCCTTAGTAATTCAGAGTAAAAAGAGAACACCTCAGTCCAGAATTTAAACATTTTTGGGCAAAACCAAAATATGTGAGCCAGTGTACCTTCATTGGACTTGCATTTAATACATAGAGATGATACAGAGGCGTATATAGAGTGCAATTTAGTGCTGGAATAGTGTAGTCTATGGACTACCTTATATTGGATCAGCTGGAAGTTAGAGTTAATGGAACAAGACCTGATAACTTGAAGAGCTTTAGTCCAGTTATTTTCCGAGATCTCTAATCCCAGGTCCCTTTCCCAAGACATCTTTAAATTTTCTGTTGAAGGGATTCTGGTATCATTAAAATGTTCAACATATCTAGAGACAAGACCCTTCAAGTTGGGCCCCAATGTCATACATGAATAAAGATATTCAGGTTTTATATATAATTTTAACAATCAAAAACGAAAGCTGTCACATGAGTCACATGATCAGATCTCTGCGTGGAGCACTGGCTGTTGTGAGACTTCTTGTGCAAAACCAAAAATTTGACTGAGTAATTACAATTAATGGCAATAACAAACATTTAAAAATGTAATTATGTTTGATATTATACTTTAGTATAGCTTAAAGTAACTTGAAGGTAATAATTTAATTGAACATAAAACAATTAAGTTGTTGCTAAAAAAACTCAAGAATTGTGTTGTTTCAGCTTATTTTAAATAAGTAGTTTGAACAAATAACAGACATAATTTTTTTGAGGGTATTGTAATATATTACATTTGAGAGAGTGATATTGTAATGTAAGCAATTACATTCAAGTGAAAGTAACTAGTAATATATAATGTATTACATTTTGGAAGTAACTTCCCCAATTTTGGTAACAGGAACTGATAGTGAAATTTAGATGTAGCCATAGTCATTTACATATTTTATGAAGGAGAAAATGTGTGCAACAAAAAGTTTTTTTCTCTCTAAAAAAGTGAGTGAGTTGTTCACCGTCAGGAAGTGACAATATTTGGAAGTTTAAAGAGAAACCAAGATACATTTACAGTGTATGGCATTGTGACTAAGCTTTGTATGTTAGTGCTGTGTGATTGTGATGCTTGGTTATGGGTTATAAGTTATAACTACAGTTACTAAGTCAAGGAAGGTATAATCAACTGTAAACTGTAGCAGTGTGTTGAGGTAAACAGGGCTCCTGGTCATGATTAAAAAGCCTGTATCCACTGTAGGTTATTGCACAACACTGTTAAATGTCCAACAAGCTCTCACATGCTTTACCATGTGACGGACACGGATCATAGGTTAGACGCCTAGCCCATGTTGTGTGTCTGTAAAAACACACACATTTTGCACGAATAGGATACAAAACAAGACTCTAATAACTAAAAATAAAACTTTTTTTAAAAAAGGATCAGTGAAATAAGGGTTTTGACTTTTATAAATTCAATTTTTTTATTATATTGGAGATGTTTCAATAATCTTTAAAAACCTTATTTGATTTAGCATTATTCTAGCAACAAACATTTATTGTTAACATTTTAATATTTTTTTATTTTTTTTTATTATAATTTTTTGAGACAGTTGCTATTGGCAAACTAACATATTTTTAATAATAAAAAATGTTTAAGCCCATAGTCCTAGAAAATGTTTTGACTTTTTATTATGTTAAAGTGTGTTTGTTACGAAATGAATGCTGACATCGGATGTGTGGATCCGAATGCAGTTTAATAAAGGCAAGATCGTACAGTCAATGGTCAAAAAACAGGAGCAAAACATAAAACAAGGGTAATCCAATAAACGTGGACAAAATACAGGCAAGAGGTCAGGATAGGCGGCAACGAATCAAAACTAGAACAAGGTAAGAATAAAAAAAGACAGGAAAACAAACAAGGCAAAACCGATCCGTAATGTTCATGATGAAACAAGACTCAGCAATGTGAATGTGAAAGTGACGTGTATGGACCCTTTTTTACAAGCCTGTTATGACATGTGTAATGGTCATCAGCATCTTAAATCCTTGAAAGTTTTTAATATTTAGATAAAAAACTGTATGAATATTTATATGTATTTATGTATTTAGTATATCATCTTTGCTTCAAATTACAAAAAATGAAATACCGCTTGTGCAAGGCGTTTCTAATTCAGTGTTTCTAATTCTATGTGACAGGACAGTAAATTTGACGTTATTCTCTCCTCTGGCTGCCGTCATCAGTCTCACACTATTTTTTACCCTTTTTCTGAACGTCTTTATAACATCATCGTGAAGTTTTTCTTTTATTATTTTAGCAAATAAGATTAAAAAAATTATTTTTTGTACTCTACCATTCACTGCGCTCTTAAGTTTTCCTAACTATGATGACTTCCGCTTCTGAGAATCTTGGAAATGTGAAAAGGGTCTATATATAGTGCATGTAATCAGTGAGATGAATTACAGCTGTGTCTGTTGCAGGAGTTGATGGGCGCAAAGAGTGTTGGGAGTTGTAGTTTGTTGAAATAACGGAAGTAATCTCCAGCAGAGAATACATCCCTGGCGATCACAACAGAGATATACTATAAACATATATAAATATATTGTTTATTGTTTTTATTTTGTTTTTGTATATTTTCTTTGTATACGTTTAAATTTTTTGTTAACATCAACAATAAACTATTCAAATCAAAATAAACTGTTACTATTAACTATAACTACTATATTTAGGATAAATACACTAAATTATTACTTGTTTATTTATTTATTGTTCTCGTACATGTTTGCTAGGCTTCGAAATGTCCTTATTGAGGCAACCTGAAATAAAATAAGTTGCATTTTTATTTACTTTAAACATTTAACAATAAAATTGTATTTCTTATTCACTGTCATGTGGTAAATGCTATAATTGCTGAGACTTTTATAGATATTGATAAACTAACACATTGTTAATAAAAAAAAAAAAA
>CAIGQZ010035013.1:2311012-2323198 GCA_903798205.1 Danio tinwini | reverse complement strand
AGTCATCACAAAACAGAAAAAGCCGTTGAATAAGGGGGAGGGGGGAGATAAATTTAATTCAGTTCAATTCAATTCAAATATTTCAATAACATTTTTAATTTAATAAAGTTTTTTTAGTATTTAATATTTTTTTATTTTAAATTTCATTTTAAATGTAATTTAATTAAATTTTTTGTTATTTTAATTAATTTACATTTTCCCCATTATATTTTTTTCTGTTTCGTGACGACTGAATTAAAGTTCTTCCATAATATAAATAAATAAATTAATTTAATTCAATTATAAAATGGACTGTTTGTTGCTTAAAACTTACAAAGAAAAATCAAATATATAACAATTTTAAAAAGTGGTATAAAAATAGGGTGCATATATTTAAACAATTATTTATTAATTGATTACTAGTCATCTCAAAACAGAAAAAACATTGAATACCATGGAAAAAAAAGTTAAATTAAATAAAAATGTTAATTTAAATTTTTTTTTAATATAATGTTTAATTTAATATATATTTTTAGTTTAACAATTTTTATTTATTTATTTTAATTATACATTTAATTTAATTATGTTTTTAAAAATGTAATTTCAATTTTCCCCATTATACTTTTTCTGTTTTGTGACAACTGAACGTTAAAGTTCTTGCATAGTAAAAGCCAATTAATCAATTTAATTAAATTTTTTTTTTTAATAAACTGGACTGTTTGTTGCTTAAATCTTACAAATAAAAATCAAATATATAGCAATTTTAATAAATTTTATAAAAACAGGGTGCAAACATAAAAAATTGAAACTTTTATTCATGAATTAATTACACAGTTTGTTTATTATGCAAGAAATTCAACATACAGTCATCACAAAACAGAAAAGAATATTAAAAAGAATAACTTAAATTAAATTAAATCAGCTGTTTTGTTGCTTAAAACTTACATATGCAATTAAACATATAACTTTTTTTATTAAATAAAACATAGAGTGCATAAATGCATTTATAAATTGATTAATTAGTTAATTTGTTTATTATTCAAAAACTTTAACATTCAGTCATTACAAAACAGAAAACGTATAATGGGGAAAAAAAAATTTAATTAATTAAATTTAAAATATTATCACATTTTAAATTTAATAAAAAAATAAATATATATATCAAAAAGTTTAAAAGTGATTACCCTGAAACAAACAGTGCATAAATACAAACATTTCTTTGTAGTGCCCTGCTGTTTCAGCCTTTGAATGTGTTTTTGTATGAAAAAATGTATTTTTGTTCCATGTCCAGAATATTTAAGCAACTTAATGAGATTGTTGGAACAGTAGATCCAATTTGGAATCCATACCTAAATACACACACACACACACACACACACACACACACACACACACACACACACTCACACAGCTATGTGTGTCTCAGTGCCAGTCTATTAAAACAGCAAGCGGATTATTGTTCAACGTGACTGACCACAGTTTACAGACGGCTCTTAATTTGAAACAGACCCATAAAAATCAATGCAGTCTGACTTCAGCTCTCTGCACTGAATGTATGTTCAAACAACCAGACATCATGACTGTTGACATGAAATTTGATCCACTTTTTTAAAGTGATCAACTACCTTCTTTATCTTACAGTCAGACTTTTTTCAGACATAGGTCAAATAAAGATGTTGCAGCATTTTATCTGTGAAAGGGAAAAAAATGAGTGGAAAAAAGGGAAATCAGAAGTTGTCCTTAAGTCTTCTTGGGCCAAATTCAAACCAAATGTTCACATTCCACCGTCTTTTGATTTCCTTATTTATCACAGGTTTAATATTTCGAGTCAGCCTTCCTCTAACAGATTCTCTACCTTTTAAGGTATTGAAGAGCTGAGAATGCAGAGACAGGCACAAACTTTCATGTTACTCACACAATGTTGCTCAGGTAACATCTGGAGAGCAATTTTATGCCTCCCAATCAATCAAAGTCAGAGGAAAACTGCAAGGTCTGCTTAAACTGGTGACCTGATAAATGTATGCGTAAATTTATTGTGTGCAGAGTTGGCCCTGGCATGTTTCACAGTAGCACGTTACTGTCAGAGATGGGAAGTAACTACAATTACTTTGTTACTGTACTTAAGTAGATTAGTACTTTTACTCCTTACATTTTTACACAAATATCAGTATTTTCAACTCCTTAAATTTTAAAATCAGGCTCGTTACTTTTGTTTTAATGTGTTTTGTGGCGCGATCTTTAGTATTTCTTGTCATTTCTTGGCCTTTTTCAATAAATCATTTTTTTTGTCATTGCACGCCTGCACACTGCAGTGCGCAGCTTTTTCAACCTCTGATCATGCACCCTAAGTTATTCAGCTTACCATGGGAACAGCAAGAATGGCGAACTTGGATTAGACAAAAGACAATCAGCGATGTAAACATGACTGATGCCATGTTTATACCACGATACTGTTCTTTATTTTTATTTTTTACTTTAATTCAAGAATGCTTTAATAAAAACAAACTTATGCTAAATTTAAAGAAGTCTTGTAGTGTGGTGTTTCTTAAAAAATCTCAGCGGTTCCATTCGGTTGACATAAACATCAGATTCGATGATGGGTCACAGCTGTCTAATGTTGATGAATTTAAACATCTAGGCCTCTGGCTCGATGCTAAACTGTCTTTTAAACTACATATTGATTTTATAATTAAAAAGTCATATCGGTGCTTAGGTTCTCTTTATTGCTCTATTAATTGCCGGCAGCTAGCTCTCAGCAACTCTCACTTGATCACCCACTGAAGCTAAGCAGGGCCAGTACCTGGATATGAGACCACATGGGAAAGCTAGGTTGCTGCCCAACCTGCGGTCTGTGTGGGTCCTAATGCCCCAGGGGACTCTATACTGCTCAGTGAGCGTCGTCTTTCGGATGAGATGTTAAACCGAGGTCCTGACTCTCTGTGGTCATTAAAAATCCCAGAATGTCCTTTGAAAAAGAGTAAGGGTTTAACCCCGGCATCTTGGCCAAATCTGCCCACTGGCCTCTGTCCATTATGGCCTCCTAACCCTCCCTATATAATAATTGGCTTCATCACTCTGTCTCCTCTCCACCAATCAGCTGGTGTGTGTGGTCTGGTGCAAAATGGCTGCCGTCGTGTCATCCAGGTGGAGATCCCCCCCCATTGTGTAAAGCGTTTTGAGTACCCAGAAAAGCACTATATAAATGTAAGGAATTATTATTATTATTAATAATTGTTTTTCATTTAAAGTACGAAAAAAAACTGATGTCTCAATTAAATTTTCCTATTATTGATTACGCTGATATTATTCATTACAATACCTCTGATATAAATTTAAAAACTTTAAATACTGTCTTCAATTATCTATGCAGGTTTGTTTTAAGATGTCCCTACAGAACCCATCATTGCATTTTATATGAAACTCTTGGTTTGCTTCAACCTAAGTTCCGCAGACAGTATCATTGGTATTTGTTTCTTTTTATAAATGTGTTAATTTTAGTTTCCCTTCTTATTTAAAGCAGTTTTTTGTTCCATTTACCTCATCATATTCACTTCGTCATATGCAACAGAATTATTTTTTTGTTCCCGGAATTGCAACAGAAAGTGGCCGCAGGTCCTTTCGATACAAAGCTCCTTCTGATTGGAACAATCTCCCTTCCTTTTTCAGATCAATGAAATCATTTGGTCTTTTTAGGGCTAATTTATTTCCTTTTTCGGAAACAACTTATTAATGTTAATAATTTTGGTTACAATTTAAATGTTTATTATTTGTATGTTAAATTGTTTGTACTTTTGATTACATGTTTTTTGCTTATTTAGGCTTTAGATTGTGGGAAGTGTTTCAGGTGAAGTGTGCTGCTTGTTTGTTTGTTCTGTTAGTTGTATGTCTGTCAGGATGTGTTGTACTTTGTTTGATTTATGAATTTCTCAGGGACCCCCTTGAAAATGAGATGATTCATCTCAAGGGGCTATCCGATTTAATAAATAAATTCAAATAAAACAAATTCAAATTCGCGTGATAAGATGCATTTTGGTCGATCATGTCACAGGTAAACAAGAGACACATTCCTGTTCAAATCTTGCATTTAAATGGGGTAAGGCTAAAGTCTTTTGTCCATTTACAATCAGGGTGTAATGTTAATGGAACGTTACTCTGATCTTTTAATCTAATACCATGAAAAAATACTTTAACAATCATGTGCTTTTTTGTCAACGTTTGTACAGTTAGCAGGCTGTAAATAAAGTCTGTATCATTGTCGATAATTTACAGGGAAAGCCACTTTTTACTTTTTAACAGCAGTTTAGTTTTGTGTCCAGGTGATGATGCACAAGGCAACTTTTTAAGCAGTGCTGTTGGACAAGATTGTAGAGTGTTGTTGGTTGGCTAGTTTGCTGCTGAACAAATTAGAAATAAGTTGTTTTGTATTGACATATTCATAATGTACATTGTAGTTACCACCTTGAAACTAAAACAGATATAGCAATGAATGCTTTTTACTTGAGTACACATTTCAGGCTGTATTACTTTTACTGGAGTACAAAAGTGTAGTCAGTATTAAACATAGTCATTTTAAACATGAGTATCTGTACTTCTACTTTAGTAAAAGATGGGTGTACTTTTGCCATCTCTGGTTACTGTATTTAAAAAAAAAATGGGAACCCAGTAATGGAACGCATTACATTTTAAATTTGTGTAATTTGATTGCAGTTATTAAAATCTGAGTAATTGCCTGAATTACTTTACAAATATAGATTTTAGAAAACAATATTTGCTTTTTTTTAAATCACCTTTTCTGCTGCAATGTCAGTTATGCGCTTTTAAATTGCTAAAGAGAATGCAAGCTGAAATGGCAGCTGATAAGTGGTTGTTGTGGTTGTTTTTTCAAGTGGAAATACAGACATTACTTTGATTTCATTGAGCGTAAAAACTAAAATATAACTGTGAAATGCAGTCTATGTCCAGTCTCTAAAGAACTTTCAGCTGCTTTTAACTTGACCAGCAACTTGTTCAAGCACTTGAACAGAAAGCATTTTATGACAATGCCCGTTGCCAAGAAGGACACTGGCAACCCAAAACACAGCGACCCAACTTTGCCTAAACAAGCTAAATTGGATCTTTGTGCAGCATCAGGAGTGAAGGTGACTTCTGAAAATGTGAAGAGAAGCATAGCTGCTTGCACGCACAAGTTCGTTATTTCAAATGTTAGGGCGTTGACTGCCCGCATATTGAGAGCAATGTGAATGTGGTGCACAAGCAGAGCAACGCGCTCACGTATTCTATATTTCTCACCTATTCAACATATGAGGCCTTAAAAAAGAACCATATACGTTTATATTTTCAAATTTTAAGTAATCTTTTTTTTTATTATTTGGATTGGGAACATTAAATTATATATTTAAATTTTACTTGAAAATAGACAACAAAAGCTTCTCAAGTCTAAGGAGATAACATTTTTCTGTGTCAGTATTAAAAATCTAAAGCTATTGTGATTTTTCTTTCTCAAATGTGGAAGAACGGTATATATCCAGTTAGTGTAGAATAACAGTAACTCCAATTCATCATTTACTTTAAACCACTAAAGATTTGAACCTTTTATCTTAGTTTTTATACAGTAACAGAAACGTGAGGTTAATATTAAGCATTTCTTTCAACTTTATTATTATTATTATTATTATTATTATTATTTAAAGAAAAAATACAGTATGAACAACACACAATATATAGACCTTCTTACAGTACAGGCAATAACAATCAATTATTACCAATAAACAATAAATGAATAAATACAATAATAAATACATAAAATGCAGACATACATCATAGATAAATATTGTTATTTATTTAGAAACATTCACAGATGCGCTGGTGCAGTGTGAGTAATGCGACTGTGAGTAAATGATGACAGCATTTTTGTTTTTAGGTGAACATTTTTTCTGAACGGATATCTGTACAGTGCAGCTTATAAAACAAAACCCTGAAAATGAAAGTAAAAATGTTATATTGTTCAGGTTTGTAACCGTCGGAAGAAACTTCAAGTAAAGATCAACAATTTGCATTAATTAATTTTTTATTTCATGTTGGTACATTGCTTTTTGATGTACAGCTGTTTTGACCTGATGTCCATTGATATGAACAAACCAAAAGATCTATTAAAGGTTATTAAAATTTGTATTCTTTTTATGTCTTTTAACTTATGGAAGCCTTCAGAACAAGGGAAATGTACCTTTACAGAAGCATAATTCAGGTTTTAAGAGGTTAAGGAAATAATTTAAATACTAGTTCAAAAGTGACAGGTGCATGGTGGAAGAAAATAGTTCCTCATTCAAAAGAGTTTTGAGACACTCCGTGGTTGATTTTATTGTGTATTTACATACTTATGTTGTCAAAGAGTTGTATAAACACAATGTAACACTAGTAACACTAATATGGCTGTATATCAGTGCAGCAGTGAAGGTCAGCAATGAACTGGGCAGTTTTAGAAAGTCATTTCCAGCATTGTTTACCGCTTGTGACATCACAATACACCATTTCTTCAAACAGCGTGTCTGAGACTCCTTTGTTTTATGGAGAAAAAAAAAATAAGTGGCTGGATTTTTATTAAAACAAGGTGGTTGTGTGAACACACTTTCAACAAACATAAACAACTTGTAAAAGTAAGTTCTGCATAATAGGTGCCCTTTAAGTTCAAATGATGTTTAAATAGAAAACAGTTTTAAGCAAATGTCAGGCATATTATATCACACATTATATCACATTACTCTGGTACAAATACAGACCTGAATTACAGCTGAATTAGAGGCACATTTTTAATAATTATTAAAAAAAATTTTGTTTACATGTTGTACTGAACACGTGTAAAGTGGTAAACTCAGAGACTGAACTGCATGTTTATTGATAGCATTCACTACCATAGTGTTACGATGTGGCAGAACAATACGCTGGTGTCTCAAGCAGATACAGATTTGGAAGTTTGACCTGTTCTGGGTGTAGCCTGAGCTCTGACTCAACCTGCACAAAGCTCTCATTGTTTCGCATACACAGAGGCAGGGCAACACTTTCAACCAAAGTACATTATTTTGTCATCTTTCTATTATTCTAAAAAGCTCTTTGGCTTAAAGGAATGCTCTGGTCTGTTTCTTCTGTACATCTCAGTTTGTTTGTTTTCTATTTTTGGATGACGCAGACATAGTCAGACAATAACTGAGCTTCCAAACTGATTTCCCTTCATGAGGAACTGCATCCAAAGCGAAATACCAGCTGATTTGGAACTTTTGCTTTAAATGAGTTACTGATCTTTTATTTTTTAAAGTAAATAAAAATCAGGCTTTGTGCAAAATGAAATTGGGCCTGAGGTGATGGAAAAGTCTGAATGGCTTTTTAGTTTCCTGTTATTTTAAGCTCTGAAAAAAGTACACGTGTAGTTTCACTCAAAACCAGTTCTTATTTCTCTCTCTCTGAATTCTATTCATCTGTCGAGTCATATGGTTTTTCCTGTTGCTCCTCATTGTTGAGTTTAGAGCCACATACATCTGAGTTTGTCTGTTCAGTATCCTCAGGCGTGAAGTTCTGCATTCTGAAGCACCGACAGATAGGAAATCTTTCATTTGCTCCCGTTGCGCTTGAAGTGTTTAAATGTCTCAGTAGTTTGTTTTATTGTTGTTGGTTTTTGGTTTTACTTTTTGTAGCACTCTGTTATTTTTGGAAAGCTAATTTCTGTTATTGAATTAAAACTGTAAACAGTTATTTGCAACTTTTTATGTCACATTTCTCACCTCATTTTCTCTGTTGGAAGTTTACATCTGACAAATCGGACTCTTCTCATATCTGTTGCGCATGACGGATGAATTCCAAGAAGCAAGTATATCACGCCAGTCTGATAAAATATAAAGTTCAAATCATTCAGATAAACTCAGAATATCTTCAAAAATTACAACTGTAAAAAAATTATGCACTATGAATCTTTTATTAAGCATTAGCAAATAGTTATTTCATTATTTGTTAAGCATTAACTCCACATTAATAGATGTTAGTAAGCAGTTTATAAATACAGCTACAAATGCTGTATTCCTGACTTACAAGCACATGTTTAAGGTGCTTGATGATTGTGTTTTCATACTTTGTTAATGATTCCTTTATCATGACTGAATTAAATATTGCATTATTTACAAACTATAAGTTTATTTAATAAAACTATAAGTAAATAAAAGTTATTTAAGAATAGTTGGTTGTTTTTTAAGATTGTTCAGAGTGTATAAGTAAATTATGAATAAACTATTCAAATTAACATTTATATCTTATAATAATACTTACTTTGTTTGTTAATAAATGCTTTATTAACTCAACTTCATCCAGTTTTGTGACCTAATCTAAAGTGAGGACTATTTATGCTTTGTAAATCCCTTATAAATGACAATTAAATGGTCAGTATTAAATGAACATTAAATCTTTGCAATTTTATCAAAAAAATAAAAATCCATTATGATGTATTTCAATGTTATTTAGCGATGTTTAAACTGCACAGTACTTTTATTTTAGGTAAGATTGTGAATATTTATTTTTCATTTGATAAATTTGTGTGTCTTAAAATGAATAGGTATCTTTCTTTCCTGTTTAGAATATAACTAAGCCTTTAATGGTCATTTATAAGATATTTACAAAGCATAAATTGTCCTCACTTTAGATTAGGTCACAAAACTAAATGAAGTTGGGTTAATAAATCATTTACAGTTGCAATCAGAATTATTCAACCCCCTTTTTTTTATATTTCCCAAATGATGTTTAACAGAACAAGGAAATTTTCACAGTATGTCTGATAATATTTTTGTCTTCTGGAGAAAGTCTTATTTGTTTTATTTTGGCTAGAATAAAAGCAGTTTTTAATTTTTAATACCCATTTTAAGGTCAAAATATTAACCCCTTTAAGCTATTTATTTTTTCCATAGTCTACAGAACAAACCATCATTATACAATAACTTGCCTAATTACCCTAACCTGCTTAGTTAACCTAATTACCCTAGTTAAGCCTTTAAATGTCACTTAAAGCTGTATAGAAGTGTCTTGAAAAATATCTAGTCGAATATTATTTACTGTCATCATGTTAAAGATAAAATAAATCAGTTATTAGAGATGAGTTATTAAAACTATTATGTTTAGAAATGTGTTGAAAAAATCTTCTCTCCGTTAAACAGAAATTGGGGGGAAAAATTAACAGGGGGGCTAATAAACCAGGGGGTTAAATAATTTTGATTGCAACTGTATTAACACACAAATTAACTGTTAATATATGCTTGAGTAATAAGATATATACATGTTGATTTGAATAGTTTATTAATCATTTACTTACACATTCTGAATCATTCTTAAAAAACAAACAACTATTCTTAAATAACTAATTTGTAAACAATGCAATATTAAAGTTAGTAATGATAAAGGAATAATTAACAAAGCACGAAAACACAATCATTAAGCACATTATACATGTGCTTATAAGTCAAGAATACAGCATTTGTAGATGTATTCATAAACTGCTTACTAACATCTATTAATTTTGTTAATGCTACAAACAAATAATGAATTAATGAATTTGCTAATGCTTAATAAATGATTCATATTGTGTAGTTATTACAAAGTGTGACCAAATAAGAAAAAAGTGGTCCCAAATCAGAAAAAAACTCAATTGTGAGGTTTGAACAATATCTCAAATGTTTGAAATCTCACAATTCTAAGACAGAAAAAAGTGAGAAATAAACATAATCCAGAGCTTATAAACTCAGAACTAAGAAATATGAACATTAAATATTTATTAAATTTGCTAATTAAAATTGAAAGGAATAAAGTCAGAATTTTGATAATATGAGCTATGAGGTGATTCCAGAATTCTTAAGAAGTAAATGTAAATTATTATTAGCTAATTATCCTAATTTTTCAATGATTCTAGCTTTTTAACAGTCCCCTCCACTTATCTGCACTCTGGGGACTGGGTTTTCTCTTCCCTGGCTCCGAGGCTCTGGAACTCTCTCCCCTATGACATTAGACATGCTAAATCTTTTAGATTGTTTAAATCATCCTTGCACTCGCCTATTCGCGAGGTGTACATTTTTGGTTTGCATGGACAGATTTAGTGATTTTGGGGTCCTAAGCAATTCCAGCCATGGGGCCCAAAAGTTCTAAAATGCACCTTTTGTACTCAATTTTTTTATTACTATTATTTTGCTGTTTTTCTTATATCATTCGATCTTCTTTTCTGCATTTTATCTTAATGCAAAGTAATAATAACATGTGAAGCACCTTGTAAAACTTTTAAAATAATTTGTTTTCTTAAGATGAATTCACAACAAAAAATAATAAACGAATAATTAAAACTAATCTTTACTGATTTGACTGCTGGACTGGTCCATGACTGAAGGTGGGGGACTCTCACCGTACAAACTATGATAGAAAACAATATTATATATCATTTATAGGTATCATTGATACTTCTAGGTATTTTTTGGGGGCTCTCAGATTTCCTGGGGCCGTAAGTGGCAGCTTACCTTGCTGATTGGTTAAATCTGCCCCTGTTGGTTTGTTTTATGTTACTAGATATTTGAATGTTTCATCTATTTTGAATTTTTTATTCAAAATGTTTCAGTTTTACTGTTATTCTAAACTGTGTTTATATCTGTATCCTTTTTGTGTAAAGTGCTTTGAGCATTAAGTTTTAAAGGCGCTATATAAAAATAAATTATTATGATTATTATTATTAATTCTAAAATAAAAGGTTGTTTGTTTGTCACATATTAGTCCATATTTTGCTTTTAGTAGATTGTGGTAACCCAGTAGTATAACTTATGGACAAATGAATCTGTTTACTGCAATACTATACCAACTTCTTCCTTTTAATTACATTGTGGAATGTATACAAACCCTATCCACCCAGGCTCTGTCTCAGACACACACATACTTGTATATTTTTTTTCTCTCTCAGAATATTAGTTTCCATCTGAAGCGAATTAGCGTGATTAGTCTACTCTGGGGACCTTCTTGGGTGGTCAGGTCGTGTCAGGCAGGCCATGTGTGCTGCCTGTTTTAAAACCAGCACATATTACAGGTGCTCTGAATTTGAGCACAATGATATATTATTTGAACCAACCAAGCAGGAAAAAAATCCCAAGTGTTTCTTTATTTGACCAGTTTTAGCCCTTCCTTTTCACGTGTGAGATGGAAATGTAACACTTCTTTCATTCTCACCCTGGTGACTGAACAGAAAAGACATTCTAAACTAAACCAGAACTTTGAGGACTGCATTTGCTGTCTTTTTTGTGTGTGTGTACTTAATGTTGTTTTAACCAACATGACTAAAACCTGGTTTAGTTTACTAGAATAGCTTAATTCAAATACACAGTAAGTAAAAAACATAACTTTAAAAACTTGCAGGGAAGAAGAAAATATTTTGCACTAAAATTACTAAACTGAACATATAAATACAAATCTAATTCAAATTTTGTACATGTTAATAATTTATCCACACTAAGCTACCCGCATAGAAATCTGATATTTATATATATATATATATATATATATATATATATATATATATAAATACACACTCACTGGCCACTTTATTAGGTACACCTTACTAGTATTGAGTTGGACTCTGTTGCCTTCAGAACTGCCTTAATCCTTTGTGGTATGGATTCAACAAGGTACTGGAAATATTCCTCAGAGATTTTGGTCCAGATTGACAGGATAGCATCACGCAGTTGCCACAGATTTGTCAACTGCACTTCCATGATGCAAACCTCCTGTTTCCATGGTCATTTGAGTTACTGTTGCTTTTCAGCCCAAACCAGACTGGCCATTCTCCTCTGACCTCTGGCATCAACAAGGCATTTGCGCCCACAAAGCTGCTGCTCACTGGATATTTTTTCTATTTTGGACCATTCTCTGTAAACCCTAGAGATGGTTGTGCGTGAAAATCCCAGTAGATCAGCAGTTTCTGAAATACTCAGACCAGCCTGTCTGACACTAACAAATCACTTAAGTCACCTTTCTGGTGCTCGGTTTGAACTGCAACAGATCGACTTGACCATGTCTACATGCCTAAATGTATTGAGTTGCTGCCATGTGATTGGCGGATTAGAAATTTGTTTTAACAAGCAGTTGGGCAGGTGTACCTAATAAAGTGGCCGGTGAATGTACATACATATACATATACATATACATATA
>CAIGQZ010035013.1:2286671-2302034 GCA_903798205.1 Danio tinwini | reverse complement strand
ACACAAGTTTGCAAAATAAGAGAAAATGCATTGGCAGTTTATTACGAGGTTTTTGAATTGCATTATACAACACCAACCCAGGCAATATATCACTTTAAACTATTAATAAAAAGTGTTAAAACTGTTAAAATGTTAATAAAAGTCACTTTTTTCTATCTTTTCATGGTTAAAGTTGTTGGTAGAAAGATCTAGGTCCCATAATGCAATTCAAATGCAAATATAAATGGGGAAAAATAAAAAACATGAATCACAAAATATGGAAAACTGCTAATTTACAGAATTGTTTTACAGTGTATAGTTGAGTAACAATTGCTTTAATGTGTTGGTAAACTCATTCTTCATTTAAGGCCTTTTCACACTGAGTGTGACACAAAAAAGCGAAGTGAACGATTGATATACAAACATATTCTTAACTTAATGTGAGGTACTGCTGATCACAGCAATGCATTTTTTGGTAGCCTGTCCACTGCAATACTCATTCAGATCTTCTCTTTTGTTCACTACTTGGTATGTATCTTTTAATTTGTTTCATTTGAATTTAACCTCAGTCAATGGCACAATATGCAACAGTAAATTAAGATAAATGTTGCGTCCCTATTCGCCTACTTACTACATCCTTATAGTATGTACTAGTGGTGAAACGGATCACAAATCTCACGGTTCAGATCACATTATGGTTCATTTTGAGTTATGGAATTATGAACCATTATGAACCAATTATGAATTATGAACCAATTATGGATCCATTTTTTCTGATAAGCGAAATGGGGAGGAGACAAATGTTGTTTGCTTTGCATTTATTACAGAAACAGTAGCCTACTATAAGAAATGTTTGGTTTTAACAAACATAACCTATAATTTTACTAAAAACATAAGCAAGAAATAACCTGCTGAATAAAAAAAAATCAATAGTGTGAAAAATGATATTCGCTACTTTTGCGGGTAATAAATTTATATAATGTAAATTTATAATGTATAAATTTAACATTATAATCTAACTGTAGTACAATACTACATTATATATATTTTTTCATCTCATATTCAATTAATGATTCAATAGTCAATCATTCAATCATTTTTGAAGAATTATTCAGCCACATTTTTGATGGCTGGTTGTCGCCACCTATTGATTAAACAATGTAATTGCTGCAACTTTCATTTTGAGCATCAAGTTGCATTAAACTGTAATTTTTGTCTTTAATACAACATTTCCCGCCATCATTTTATTTTAAAGGCAAGATAAAATGTTTTTATACATGCAATTTGAATGATGCAGGAGGCAATTTCTTAAGTTAAGAATTAATCTACAAGTCAAAACAAAATATATATATTTTGACCACTAGATTTATATATATATATATATTATTTCCCTAGTATGCACTTTTTGTTGTGGAACTTACTACTTAATTATTGGACTGTTCTGTTGCTTAGTTATGTGCCTTGTCAATTATCTTGTCACATCGGCCACATTACTTAGAATTTTTTTTTCCTAATTGGAGATACTGTAGCACATTATTCCAGCAGATCACATGAATTCCAAACAAACTTCAGATTGTTCTGAAATGATATTACACTAGTTTGTTGTTTGATAACACTTGAAATACATGTGAAGCTTTAAGCAAACTTAATCGTACTCTGTGTGTGCTCTGTTAGTCAGATTTATTGTACTTGGCGCTGCACTTTGCAGTAGAGGACAGTCAATACACAGAGTAAACATGTTAAACTGTTTTAACAGAGCAAAGCGCATGGACAGATGTTTCAGATTATTTTGTAGAGCAAAGGAATAGTGGTTTGAACATTGTGTGCATTGGCACAGAAAGAGCAAACCTGCAGTGTTATATGATAATGGATGAATGGGGCACAGATTGTACCCATAAACTTCAAATGAATTTACTAATCCTATGGTCTGACAAGTTAATGGTTTTGGTGTGTTTTAT
Source organism: Danio tinwini (assembly GCA_903798205.1). Lineage (NCBI taxonomy): Eukaryota > Metazoa > Chordata > Actinopteri > Cypriniformes > Danionidae > Danio > Danio tinwini. The sequence goes on along the minus strand of CAIGQZ010035013.1, from coordinate 2,300,097 downwards.
GTGTTTTTTATATTACAAATCTTTTTTTTTTTTGTACAGCCAACAAAGATAACAAGCAGGTGTTTAGATGTTACTGTCTTTCACTTAATTCTTTTTACAGTTTGAATTGACCTTAAATCAATTAGGGAAGCTATTTATTATTTAAATGTTGTGAATTATTTACGTAGTTGATGTTTTTGAGTTGACATTGTCCTATACAGTATGAACAACTATAGTCAAAATGATGTTTAAAAAGTTATCAACAAAATATGGAAAAAATAGCAAAGGCAATAATAATTGGGACATTTTATGTCACAATTCAAACTTTTCTCGCATTTTTGACTTTTCATCTTGAAATTTAGATTTGATTTCTGACAGATGTGAGATACACTTGGTCATTTATTTCTCTAATTTGGCAACCGTCAAACATCATCCGGGAAACGGTTTTAATTTCCGCTTAGTAAAAAAAAAAGTGATCCATTTGGGACGAAACTTTATACATATACTATGCAGTTGATTGTGTAAATGCATAAGTACATAGTGCATAAGAGCATAGTGTATAGTGTGCCATTTTTGGCGCAGCTATTGTTTTCACAAAATTACATTTTTTGTAGTTTACACAGAAATGACAACAGTTTTCAAAAACTTGCATTTTAAAGGAACACTTCATTTTTTTTTGGAAACAGACTCATTTTACAAGTTAAACAATTGAGTTTTACCCTTTTTAAATCTATTCAGCTGATCTTTGGGTCTGGCAGCAGTGCTTTTAGCTTAGCTTAGCATAAGTCATTGAATCAGATTAGACCATTAGCATCTTGTGCAAAAATACTGAAAAAAAGAGTTTTTATAATTTTCCTATTTAAAGCTTGAATAGTCTATAGTTACACCATGTACTAAGACCAATTGAAAGTGAAAAGTTGTTATTTTCCTGTTAGGAACTATACTATACTCTATACTCTCTGTTCTGGCATAATAATCAGGTAACATTGCTGCGATACCATGGCTGCAGCAGGACCAATGATATTACACAGCATTAGCCATGTTTCCACTATCACGCCTAAAGCTGCGGTCACACTGGGCTTTTCTCCCCATAGACTTCCATTCATATGCACACTAATGCGTCAGACCGGAAACGCAGGGTCATGCGTCAGAGTTTTGCAGGTTGCTGCGGTGCAAAGTTCAAGCTTGGTGAACTCTGACCTGCGAAATCGCATCATTTGACTGTGTGAGACCAATCCAGGATCAAAACATGACCTCTCTGAACAGAAATTTAAAACATGGAGCAGTCGCTTGCTTTTTTAATGTCTATTCATCTTGTTTAATCCCACCCCTTTTGCAGCGCCAAATGACAGAATTTCGCAAGCTCAAACTCTAGTGTGACTTCGGCTTAAAGCGAGAGAGCCAGGGCCAGTCGCGTTTCCAGAGTCAATTCTGTGGTTTTATATTATGATTGGTGTGCTGGGTCATACTTCCTTTAGTGGCGAGACTACTGGATGTACCATGCCAACTGTCAGTCAGCAAGTGTTGTGGGCGTGTTGTGTGGCGTTTGATTTGTAGGGATGGCTGACGTGAAACTGCTGTTTCGAAACAGTGTCGAGATGCAGAAGCACAAGTGTTTCGAAACACTGCACCGAAGCATGATCCGAAACACCCAGGTCACGTGACTAAAGTGTTTCGAAACACCTGGTCACGTGACTAAAGCGATTCAAAGCATTGATCAATTCAGAAGCGTTTCGAGACCTGACGAATGTGCATTTGACTGACAGGCTCAGAAATCATTTCTGACTCAAATAGCCTAGTGGACCGCAGGTGTGCACGTTGTAGCTGTGCTTCAAATGACTTTTGGGTTTGAATCCCGACTTCTACAAATACTCCGAAATCGTGATTTTATGTATTTTAATCATGTTACTGTTTTATGATGTAGTCTAGATAGGATACAGCTGCGGATACGTAATCAATACAGCATCATTTTTGTAACACTGTAAAACAATAATTAATATTTAACAGTACTGTGATGGTTGGGTTTAGGTTTTGGGTACATTAATAAATGGGAAATTTAATAAAAAAACAAATAATTCTTGTAAATAAAACTTCTGGCCACAGCCATGTTTGATCTAACAACAACCCTGTTTTATGACCAAAACAAGACATATTCATTCACAAAGTGTTTATTCTGATGTCAGACTAATGTTGAAACAAAACTATACAAGAACAGAGCAGTTCAAACTAATATTAAAGCATTTCAAAATACCTGTATCAGCCTGGATTCGATCCCACTATGGCTGCATGGTAGTCAAGAACCCTAACCACTCCCCTAAATAAATTAAAGGTTCAATCCTACAAAGTTGGGTTTAATACCTCAATTTGCTCAACTGTTCTTTGCTGAAGCTGTTCCAATGCAATACATTAAAAAAATGACCACTAGGTGTCACCGTAGAGTGGGGGTTCGAAACGTTTCGAAGCTTCGACACATTTGCTTCGACTGTGTCAGTGTTTCATGAAGCCTCGCTTTGCCCACCACCATTGATTTGTGGGGCATTCTGGGGGTGGTGTTTGCATGCTCCACTGCAATAGTCTGACAGTGGAAATGCGACATGATTTCGGCCTCTCTGCTCAAGCTCCCGGGCGATTGGCTTGGCCCGGCCTGAAAAAAAGCTCTGGCTTCTTTCCAGGATCGGACCGGAAATTCTCCGCATGGGAGTCGGTTGCTCTAACAAGGAGGCTAAAGATCATAACCTCTAGCATCTGTCCCTAGAGCACCTTTAGAGGTCAGTGGATGGAGGTTTACCTGAACAGCACTTCACTAGCTGGCCTCCATTAGACTCGCACTAGCACGACAGTGGAAATGCGGCTATTGTTACCTTGTTACCAAGCTGGGGGACTATTTTCAGGTGCAGCATAACATCATTGTCCCTGCTTCAGCCATGATACAGCAGCAGAGTATCTTTGGAATGAGTCAGAATCAGACTTTTAAAAGGTAAATTCTGTCACTTGACAGATAGAGGACAATGCATAAGACATCTGTGAGCAAATCAAGGCAAAGGCAGGAGCAGCTCCACTAGTGTATTCAGTATTGAGCTTGATTGTGTTATAAATGGGATTGTTTATGTTTTTACTATAATAAGTTGATTATAAAACGTTTAAATTATACTGCATCATCATTTAATATGTTTTAAAGCAACTTTTTCTAGTTATTTTGAAATAATAAGCAAACAAATGAGCAACTTTATTGCAATATGGTTTGGTATATTTAACTTCGGCCCACAGTCCTCAATCAGGTTTGGTTTTTTGCCCTTTATAAGAAAAGTTTGGCCACCCCTGCTTTAAAGCCTGTTTTTCAAAAGTTCTCTAAAGCATTGTTGCCATGTAAATTAACAGACAAAATATATTTACATTGCAAGTTCACAACAGTGTCGTACTGTATATCTGGTACATAAGGTATCATGTAAATCATCTCAGGTACATACTGTACTCCCATTGTCATTTCAATATGCTTTCTCCTCGCCCGCCCCACCCCCCCCCCCCCCATCAGTAGTAAGCATGCGATATGCTCTATCTCTCTGCAGAGAGAGAATGAAGGCCATGGAGGAGCAAATAGCCAGTCTGACTGGTCTTGTGCAGCACGCTCTCTTAAAGAGCCACAGCACTAACAGCAACAAGGAGCACTCCAGGTAAGCAGGGCAGCTTGGGTAATGTAGTTCTCAGAATATCACACCTGAATCATTTAAGACAAGTAAATAGGAGGACAATGATGGATTAATGGTGGTGGTAAAAAAGTTGGTGGGTAAGATGACTACTAACTGTGCATGAACTAAACTGACTACTCATCTTCACTGTAACTGGTGTCTATATTAAGTGCAATGCCTGTGCCACATAACAAAGACTAACTGTAAGTGTTTTGTAGCATGATAGATTGTGTTTGTGTGTATATATGTACATTTAGTTATTTCATATTCTTTTATATTTCCAGTGAGAAACCAGTGAAGTCTGGATCGCCTGCTCACAGCACATCTAGCACAGGTAAATTATTTATTTCCATTAATTTATGATAGCGGAATATTGAGAAATGGTATAGATGGATGCAGAACGTTCAGCTTATGAATGATAAAATGCTCACAGCCAATCAGAATCCATGGAGTTGAGCATTTAAAGCAGCAGAAGACAAAACCGCAGGACACACTTGGATTCAACAGAACAGTATCTGGTGTGGATGCGAGTAATCGTTAAATTTATATTTACCGCTCTTCATGTGAGCGAACAATTCATCCTATTAACTATTTCTAGTAAAAATAGTATGTTAGATGATAGAATCAAGAAAGTGTAAATCTGTTTATCTTGCTTTTTGTTAATCTGTTTATCTTTGCTTTTGGTTTAGCTCCAACTTGCTTAAACACACCTGCCTGGGTGTTTCAAGTATACCTAGTAAGACCTTGATTAGCTTGTTCAGGTGTGTTTGATTAGGGTTGGAGCTAAAATCTGGACACCGGCCGTCCAGGAACAAGTTTGGTGACCACTGCTCTACAATAACACTTCCCAAACGCTAGCTGGCAGTGAGGTTTCTATGTTCCTCTGTGTCGAGTTTCTCCACTGGTGTTTTGTTTTTTCTGAACGCTTCCTTAATGTACAAGTGGCTCAAATTCTGTCATTTTGAGGCGGGAACCTGCGGACATGCAACAACTTTAATCATGAGGTAAACACAAAACAACAGTCTCCATCCGGAGCTCCTTCATGGGACTCCACACTTGTAAACACTTGATGCAAGCCGACCAATCACAGAGCTTGCGCTACGCGTTACATTTTTGGAGAGGTGCACGTCAATGTCGCAGACGGCCACGGCAAGGGGGCTATGCGTCCACGCGTAGGCTGCGCTGTAGCATATGTGTGCACTTGACGCAGAAGTATAAATCAGCCTTAATGGTTAGAGAGTTGGACTTGGGATCCAAATGTCGCAGGTTCAAGTCCTGGCATCAGCAGAGAATGTTGGTGGAGTGGGTGAATAAACAACCCCACCTCAATACCGTAACTGAAGCGATTCCCTTGCGCAATTACACATTTTGGACAGCCTATGATAATGTTTGGACCTTTGGGCTACAACTTCCACAGAATATAAAAATGTATATAAATATATTTGGATCACTTCATTTAATTTAATAATTGTTATCAGGAATTGGCGAGACTTTCAACCAGCATAACGAAAATAGTTTCTGAAGACCTATTCACAATGAAGTATGTTTTAAATGTGTCATGGCTTTCACAGCAGCAGATAATGTAACAGCGGCTGTTGTGCATCCTAACAATCTGATCTCTCCCACTCATCTGTCACTCAGAAATGCAGCCTGCCACATTTTCACCCACTTTCTCTACGCATACACGCTGACACAATCACAAAGAGCGAGTCCCTTTGATAGCAACAGCCACAAAAGAACAAACATGTCTACATGTTTGTTTGTGCTCCCACATAAATATGTACTTTTGCAAAAAGCTGACCTGAATGGCTTTGTTTTGTTTATCAGTTATGCTCAGTGAAGTTTAAAATGTGGTCTTTCCAAGTGTTCTTGACAAATATGGGCATAACGAGGCATACAAGGCAAAATATGATTTTTAAAAAATAAAATTTGCCCACTGAAGCTAAGCAGGGCTGTGCCTGGTTAATACCTGGATGGGAGACCACATGGGAATACTAGGTTGATGACAAAAGAGGGATTAGTGAGGCCAGCAGGGGGTGCTCACCCTGCGGTCTGTGTGGGTTCATATAGACCCAGTACTGTATAGTGATGGGAACTTTATACTCTACAGTAAGAAATATCTTTTGGATGAGATGTTAAACTGATGTCCTGACTTTCTGTGGTTGTTAAAAATCCCAGGATTACATCAGACATGGCCTAATGCAATGTAAGGTGCTCCATAGGGCTCATTTAACCAATGCCTATTTGGCAAAAAAAAAAAAATCCTGATAGAAGTGATACCTGTCATCACTGTATGCAGTCTCCAGCTAACCATCTCTATATGTTCTGAAATTGCCCTCAATTCACAAATTTCTGGTCCAGTGTTTTTGACACACTTAATAAAGCTATTGACATAAATCTAGATCCTAACCCCTTGACAGCACTTTTTGGTGTTTCAGAGAGAGTTGACTTGACTGTTGCATCTCACCAGGTTATTGCTTTTTCTACTCTTTTAGCTAGACAAGCCATTCTTATCAAATGGAAGCAGGTTCTTCCTTCATTACATGACATGTGGATCTGAGGAATCTTTAGCTGCAAAAAAACTTGAGAAGTTAAGATGCTTGCAGGATCTCTCAAATCTTTTTACAAGACCTGGAACCCTGATTTAGACTATATCAAAGGCTTACCCTGTTCAGTTGATATCAGCTGTAATAAACAGTAAATAACTGAAAAGAGGAAATATTGGCTCCTTAATGTGAACTTTTCTTTTTCTTTTTTTACACTTTTATTGTAAACTATAATTTTCAATTATATTTTTTATTTATTTTACATTTTTAATTATTATAAAATTTTAATTTTTTTTCCCTCTGAGGATATGTTTTTTTTTTTGAGGATTATGTTTGTCTGTAATATTTCCCATCTTGTATAGTATACTACTATGTATGTTCTTGTTAGACACTAATAAAAAATAAATCCCAGGATATCCTTCGAAAAAGGATAGGGATGCGTCCCCGGTATCCTGGCCAAATTTGCACACTGGTCGCTTGTTAGTCATGGCCTTCTAGCCATCCCTATATCCTCATTGACTTCTTCACTCTGTCTCCTGTCCACCAATAAGCTGGTGCGTGGTATGCAAAAAAATGCCAGCCGTCGCATCATCAAAAAGGGGATTCTGCACATTGGTGGTGATTGAGGACATTCCCCCAACATCTGTAAACTCCTTTGAGTACCCAGGAAAGCACTATATGCAGTATATGTAAGGAATTATTATAATTATTAATAATAAAAAAATTTAATAAATAAAAAAAAACACTAGAACAGTGTTATACACTATAAAATGCTGGGTTTCTTAAAATTCATTTTTGTTGTCTCAGCACAAATAAATTAAATTAACCTAATTGATTTTACAATTTTAAGTGCATTGAACATAAAACAATTAAGTTGTCCCCAAATAACTCAAGAATTGTGTTGATTTAGCTCATTTTAAACAACTATAGTTTGAACAAGCAGCAAAAAAAATCTTGAGTGTATATTTTGCCGACTTTTGACTTTATATGATCCAAAAGGTTTCAAAAGAATATTCAAATCCAGAACAATAAGCCATTTTTAATAGTGACACTAACTGTGTCCTATGCTTCCATTCTTATGACATCATACATGCTTGAGATCCAGTTTGGTTTGACAGAAAACAGGAAAACACAGAGGTGCTTTAATACCGAGCAGAGTAGAATTATAACAACCTTAAATGTATTTAAAAGGATAAAACAGTGCTGGTTCTTTCCCATGTGATCTCAATCAATGACGATGGCTGTTTGTTTCTTTGTTTTTAGGAGGCTCTCCAGTATTAGCACCAAAAGCGGTTGCTGCTCCTCCTCCTGAGCGTAGCCCCGCCCCCACACCACCTTTAGGACCCGCCCCCTTGCATGTTAACCTTCATCTGTTCAGGAAGAATGTCTCTGAGCTCCGCCTCCAACTTCAACAAATGAGACAACTACAGGTAATAAAACAATTCCAATTGGTTTCATGTGAAATATGCATTTATAATATGCAATATGTCTCAGGATGTTTACATAACAATGATGTAAAAAAAAAGGATGATAAAAAAAAACATTGCATATAGATGTCAAAATAATCCCAGTTTACAGAGATGAATGAAAACCATACACAAAATACACCACATAATAGACCAGGGCTGCATTTCCCTGCATTTTACATAAGTCTACGTCATACTTTAAGCTGTACTTTATCATTATTATGTGCTTCCCTAAATGTTCTTAGTTAAAGGTGCAGAATGTCAGTTTGACACCCAGTGGTTGAATTAGGTTTTGCATTCCTGGATGAAAACAAATGCAAGTGCAGGTTGCCAGATTGAGGGCCAACAGAAACGAGTCTCACGATTGAGCCTAAAGGCTGATTTTAGGCCTGATTTAAGTCGTGTTCTAAAAAAAAGCAGTGGCGCAGTAGGTAGTGCTGTCGCCTTACAGCAAGAAGGTTGCTGGTTCAAGCCTCGGCTGGGTCTGTGTGGAGTTTGCATGTTCTCCCTGCGTTCGCGTGGGTTTTCTCCGGGTGTTTCCCCCACAGTCCAAAGACATGCGGTACAGGTGAATTGGGTAGGCTAAATTGTCCATAGTGTATGAGTGTGAATGAGTGTGTGGATGTTTCTCAGAGATGGGTTGCAGCTGGAAGGGCATCCGCTGCGTAAAATCGTGCTGGATAAGTTGGCGGTTCATTCCGCTGTGTCGACCCCGGATTAATAAAGGGACTAAGCTGAAAAGAAAATGAATGAATTAATTATAAACCTTACCATTTGGTGAGTAAGTGCATATTCTGTGATTCTGAATGGCTGTATTTAAATTTCTGTCATTGTTTCGTCTGGTGCAAACAGCCAAATTGCTTATCACTGCAAATCCTGTCTGGTAGCGTGTTGTTAGGCCACAGGGTTACAATGTAATCTGCTCACATAATGTTTACGGTCAAAATATTTATATTATTTACTAATTAATAACCTCATGTGAAAGCTGAACCTGCATCTCATTTCGGAGTCTGCTAACGCTACTGTCCACCGAAGGTCGCATTTTGGTCACACTCACATGCTTTGAGAGCCTTTCTGAATGAATAAATGAAATATGCTGTTTTCCAACAAGGCAACCCAGGCTGCTGAAATATAACTGGCTAAACTGGCAGTGGGCGTGTTAAAAGGATCAAAACAAAGACAGCATTCCGGCACGTAACAGACAAACCGTTTTAAAGCAGAATATCTAACTTCAACATTGTTTTTCAGATTTTTCAACATGTTCACTTGGCATGTTTCTTAAACATCTGCAAACATATGATTGTATTTTTATGCTTAAGAAGAGTCAAAATTGTACAGCATCTTTAAGTATACCTTCTGTAAGACATCCTTTCATCTCTGGATCACTCTTAGCTATAACCTTATTGGTGTAGATAGTTCACTCCACTAGTGGCCAGCGAAATATTTTTTACATCTAAGTCTACATGAATATAACTCTTTAAGTTGCAATACACTGTGTTTATTTAGGCTAATTGAAGAGTTGTCCTGCAAAGATTAAACTTATAATTACCATCACATTGACGATTCTTAGGCTTCAGAATCTAAATGTAATGCTTTTGGTTGGAAAGTTTGCTGCAGTACAGCACTAAAAAAAAAGAAACGACGGCACCTCAGCGAACAATTTAAATGTGCATATTTAATCAGAGTAAATTTTAGTTCTTTGGCTACCATGACAGAAGCTTCTATACAAAAAAAAGCTTTTAGATATTGCTATGGTCTATATTGCTATAGATGAACATAACACTATATTGCTATATAATATCTATATTGCTATAGATGATTCAGCTTCTTAAAGCTCCTCTTTCTCTCCTTTTTACCCTCTGTATACAGTATTTCAAGAACTCATATTTAGCTGATGATTGAATATAAAGCTTGTTCGGCATGCTGTCCCAGGAGAGAGCCCTGAGCTCATAGAATCCTCGAGCCCGGGGCTCCCTCCTAATTGCAAGGCGAAAGGGGAGTTTCAGGTAGATCTTGAGAACTCCCCTATTGTAATAAGTAATAAACAGAAAGTGATTGTCTATGGTGCCAATTTGGATTAGTCAATTACCTTAAGTTGCATGTTTTTTGATTGGTGAGAGGAAACCGGGGAACCTGGGAGGAAACCCACGTGAGCACGGGGAGAACGTGTAAGCTCCGCACAGAAACGTCGGCTGGCTTGGTAAGGTCAAGAACCAGTGACGTTCTTGCTGTGAGGCAACAGTGCTAACCACTGGGCCATCGTGTCACCCATCTAGGAAAGGAGGAGGAGTAGGGGTTGAAGGGGGAATTCTTTAAAACGAAGATGGCTGTTATATGGAACTTAGGGTTTTTATAGTGGCTTAGGAATCGTCTGATTAGTGAATCGTAAATTGGATCATGTGGGACCAGCCGCAAGTAATCATAAGCATGTGATCCTCTTGAAAATTGCTTGTTTCACATTGCTTTTAGTTGGATCAATGTAAATCTTTTTGCAATAAATACATATTTTACAGTGTTTACAGTGCAATTTCGATGTTTCGAATTCTACATTTTTTGCAAACAGAATGCAAAATATATTAATAGAATTTCAGACAATTTTCATTTACACAATATAAAAAAATTATTTAAATGTATTAAAATAGAAAACAATGATTTTAAATGTCATTGTCCTTTTAATGAACTAAATGCATCCTACAGTAGGAGAGTGTAACAGACTTATAATTATGAAAATATAAAAAATCCTATCAACCCCAAACTTTTCAACAGTAATTGATCTTAAATGAAATGCTTGTGTGTTTTCAGCTTCAGAATCAGGAGTGTGTACGTGCTCAGATAAAGCACGCAGAACAGGAGATCGCTGTGAAACTGGCTGAAATGCTGAGACGACAGGATGATCCGACACAGAAACAGAGGATGCTTGTGGAGGAAGAGAGACACCGATATCTCAACATGCAGGAAAGAGTTCTCACACAGCTGGGGTACGACACACACACACACACACACACACACACACACACACACACACACACACACACACACACACACACACACACACACACACACACACACACACACACACACACACACACACACACACACACACACACACACACACACACACACTCTCTCTCTTGGGAACCTGAATTTTTTACTTTCTTGTGGCCAAACAAATGCCTTTTATTCTCAATTGCTCCTCATACGATTCATTACAGCCCCTCTTTTAACCCATTATACCCCCATAATTAAATCCCGTTTCAATTTAGCTGGTTAACAAGCGTGATCTCCAGACAGCTTTAAACATGCAAAACTGAACTCGCTGGGAATTAATGCTAGCCAGAGATCAGGAGAGGCATTAACACTCTGTTTTCCTTGGTTTTGCGCCAGTGCCCAGTCAGCAGAGGTTTCTGGGTGCCTGTGAGCTGTGAAACATTGAGCCAACAAGGACAGTTTGACTTTTACACATGTGGTGGCTGAGGACTGTGACATTAAGACAGCTTTTTTTCTTATGAAAGTAGAACATTAGCAAATTGATTCATAGTGCTGAACGATATTGGGGAAAAACTATTTTGGGTATATTATATATTACTACATACTATACTGATAATATCCCGATACTGTTCTGTATTTGTTTATTTATTTATATAGCGCTTTTACAATGTAGATTGTGTAAAAGCAGCTTTGTAAGTTCTAGTAATTGAAACTGTCAGTCCATTTTTCACAGTTCAGTTTAGTTCAGTTCAGTATGGTTTTTCACTACTGAAAGTCCAAACACTGAAGAGCAAATCCATCGATGCACAGCATATTGGGATGCATATTGGGGTATTTTATTTTTCTCCGATACATATTGCAATATTAAGTGTACTTTTACTAGATGAAATGTATTCCTCTATTTGGAAAGAATTCATAATTTTAAATTGATTGGAATGATATTGCAGGGGAGTGCATGTGTATAAAATATAATAAACCAACCACAAGCATTGATAAATACAGTGAAGCAAAGATGCACATTTTATGTTTTTTTTTTATTGGCAGTCTTGCAAATAATCAATGTAAAATAACACTATAGTCTTCACCGTATAGACCTTTTTTCTTAGAACACTAAATGACTCATTATGCTTTGCGTGTATGCGCAAGGAGGATGCTTCAACCTCCAGTCGGCAGCTGATACATATAAAGAGTCACATTCGGACAGCTTTAAAATGATAGTTTTAATAGATTTTACTTGCTTTTTAACGTCTTTGAACTACTACTGCTGTTGATCAGCGCCACCTTCTGGACTGATTATTTAAAAAATGCGATCTAATGGTATGGAAAACAATTGCTGCAAGGTATTTTTCCCTCGTTGTCAGATGGCATCTTGAGCCATTTAGATGAAGCCTTGTCACTGCTAAAGTCAACATTTTCTCTTTCTTTCAAATGTATAACCAACCCAAACAAATGTAATTCACCAAAATGTTTGTGTGTGTGTGTATGCGTGTTTGCATTGAAGAGCCGCAGAGTACATAACAGCTGACAGGTCGGGAACACTGACGCTGTATTTCAGCATCTAATCTGACGGCAGACACTAAATTAGGAGAACGTTTTTCTCTCGCACTTGAACCGCATCTGACAGAAGTATAATGGCTTTAAAACACGTTTTTCTTTCAAAATTAAAGTTTTGCATCACAAAACACTCCGTAAGCCACTGAAAACAGTATTGACACACACTTGAGAAATGCTGCTCTGGCTGATGACAATTGTTAACAAGTTCTAAGCAGCCTACCGGAAGGCGCTGGTCACTATGGTGCCCTCCATGCAGCAACGAAGGAAAAGGTCTATACATAAATATAATCCCGACTGTACATTGCAGATTCTGCGATGTGACAATTGTGGATGCGTACATTGTGATATCAATGTTGAAACAATATTTTGTGCAGCCCTAGTGATTTATAATCTATATCTCTAATTTTAGGGATATTTATCGGCCAATATTGGATTATTTTAACCCTAGAAGAATTCATTCATTCATTTTTCTTAGGCTTAGTCCCTTTATTCATAAGGGGTCGCCACAGCGGAGTGAACCACCAACTTATCCAGCATATGTTTTACACAGCGGATGCCCTTCCACACGGAAATGCCAACTGGCCCAGCTGGGACTCAAACCAGTGACCTTCTTGCTATGAGGCGACAGTGCTAACCACTGAGCCATTGTGTCACCCACACTAGAACCACCATGGGCTAAATTAATGTTTGTACATAACAGACCTTCAGTAATACATTCAGGCCAGCCAGTCAAAGACTTTTAATAAAACTGTCTCATTTACAATTCCTAGATATTAAAATGTGTTTAGATAAAACCAAATTAATAATTGGGGCATTTATACCTGTTAGAACCAGAGTCAAACTTAACGGCTGTTTAATGGCTGCATTTATGTGCTGCTTATGTTTTAATATTGTACGTTGCTAGGCAAGACTTTTCGCTCACTGAGTTAGTGCTTTTCATAAATAAGTAACGTCAAAATGAGTGAATAAAGGCGATGTGTGAATGCTGAAGAGGTATTAGAAGCACAAAATGCCATGAATGATGGAGAATCTTATGGTGGGGAAATAAGTGATGAGTCCTGGGTCACCTCAGTATCTGACGGCTCATCTGAGAGTGATCCAGAGCCTCTAAAAGTGGTAAAGTGTTCAAATTCTAGTGGTAAAGCTATCAGCATATTGACAATAATATGAGAAAGGCCACCCTGGCCAAGGCAGATTTTATTACAAG
>CAIGQZ010035013.1:2249577-2276671 GCA_903798205.1 Danio tinwini | reverse complement strand
CTCAAGCCTTTAAATTGCACTTTAAGCTGAATACCTTCTTATAAAATTAAAACTATTGTGTTTAAACTATTGGGAAAAAAACCTGGCTGGACTCAAAGGTACCAAGGCAAAACTGATTTAAAATATCAGACTATGGGCTTACCATACACCAGGTATAATGTGGCGTCTGGTGCGACTTAAGTGTTTTTTTGGTAAGGCAATTGATATGGGCTGAGTTTAACAAACATTCATTCAGTCTTTCATTTTTTTTTCGGCTAAAGCCGCGGTCACACTGAACCTTTCTCCCCATAGTCTTCAATTCATACGCACGCGAATGCGTCCGACCGGAAACGCAGGGTCATGTGTCGGAGTTTCGCAGGTTGCTGCGGTGCAAAGTTCATGCTTGGTAAACTCAAACCTGCGAAATCGCATCATTTGACTGCGTAAGACCAATCCAGGATCAAAACATGACCTCTGAACAGAAATTTAAAACATGGAGCAATCGCTTGCTTTTTTTAATGTCTATTCATCTTGTTTAATCCCGCCCCTTTTCGCAACGCCGTACGACAGAATTTTGCAAGCTCAAACTCTAGTGTGACTTCGGCTTTAGTCCCTATATTAATCTGGGGTCGCCACAGCTGAACGAACTTATCACTGGGAAACATATATACCACACTCATTCACTCACACTACGGACAATTTAGCTCACCCAATTCACCTATAGCGCATGTCTTTGGACTGTGGGGGAAACCGGAGCACCCGGAGGACATTTAACAAACTAATTCAATTTAATAATGTTCAACTTAATTTGTTTGTTTAAATGCACCCCATATTAATTGTTTGCAACTGCTTACCTTAAAAAATGTAGTGAATCCAGTGCTTATTAATTAAATAATTTTTCAGTGTATTTTCGCATTTAAATAGCAAATGAGTTTGCATCCATCTGTGTGTCCATGGGTGTTCTGGTCTGCATATCTCTTCCCAACAGGGAAAACCAGCAACAACCAAGATTGTATAATTATATGGTGTCATGGATTTTCAATCAAAAAATGTCATAATAATGGAAGCCAAGGGGGCAAAAACAGCCACAAACATAATGAAAGGGTAGTCAATTTGCCCAGAGTGTACAATATTGTTGAATTTTGGAAAAAGTTCAAAGCATTTTCCCAGAATATGTGTCAAAATAAGATTTGTCACTAAAAATCATTCCATTTGCTGAAACACAGAGATAATTGTTGCCAAATTAAGGCTCAAAATCACCTGAGTGGATGAAAACATCTTCAACAGCACATAAGGGTTAAAGCAACTGACATAGATAACACCATTGACAAACTAAAAGCTGCTCTAAAATCAATGGCTTCATTTATTATTATTATTTATATAGTTATTATTGAATGAGGGCGACACGGTGGTGCAGTAGGTAGTGCTGTTGCCTCCCAGCAAGAAGGTCGCTGGTTCGAGCCTCAGCTGGGTCAGTTGGCTTTTCTGTGTGGAGTTTGCATATTCTCCACGCATTCAAGTGGGTTTCCTCCGGTTTCCCCCTCAGTCCATAGACATGCAGTACAGGTGAATTGGGTAGGCTAAATTGTCCGTTGTGTATGGATGTTTCCCAGAGATAGGTTGCAGCTGGAAGGGCATCCGCTGTGTAAAACATATGCTGGATAAATTGGCAGTTCATTCTGCTGTGGCAACCCCAGATTAATAAAGGGACTAAGCCGTAAAAAAAATGAATGAATGAATTATTGAAAGAGTGTGTTGATGATACGTGCCTGTATAGGCGGGTGTACACTTTGCTTATTATACACATAGGGACACACAAACATCTTTAGATATAAAAAAAATTGAGATGGTCTGCTCGTGCACTTTAACCTTGCACACGATCAGATCAATTTCCTTGCCTTGAGTTTTTCTGCTTACAAAGTCCACCATGTAAATAGTGAACGCACCATGGCATGACCCCAATTTGCCTTTAAAGGGAACTGGAGATGAGACTCTTGATTGGTTTATTGCACATTGCTGCTAAAACACAGCCAAAACTCACTACGAGAATAAGCACAACCCTTTTAGATTATGCACTGCCTGTTTTGCTTGTCCTTAAAATAGAAAAAGGGGATTCATATACACACTTTAAGTGGATCTGTGCCAGGCTTAGAGTAAAGCCCAAACAGAGTATTTGATATAATAATTGGTCGGTAATAATCAATAAGTGTCACTAATAATCAATAAGTGTCACTAATGATTCAACACACTTCATTTAATGTATTCATGACCTTACCTTTTTTTGTGTGTGAAATTGAGATATACTGTAGATGCCATCTAAAGAGGGAATTCATGAACTGCAGCTGACTGACATTCTTCATGTGTTAATAATAATAATAAATAAATATGGCACTTACTTTAATTTGATTGATGACAGAAGTCAATTCAGTTGATAATTTAAATTTATTAGTTACATTTATCAGCATACTAAGCCGCTTCAAAGGTCCCTTGAAAAAATAATAAATAAATAAAGTAGATGTTAGTTTCAGTCTCTTAATTTTAAGGACATCTGTATGTTGGTGTGCTCCAAAACAAATTCGCGTTTAGAAAATATAAAACCAATATACACATGTAAAGCTTGCAGTTTGTCACTTCCATCTAAATCATACTAGAGGTCTCTGGGGGGTCTTTGGAGGGCCACAGCTTTGCACAGTTTTGCTCCAACCCTAATCAAACACAGCTAATCCAAATAATCAAGGTGTTCAAGACTACTACAGACTATTAACCCTCCTGTCATGTTCACATAACACCCCTTACTTTAGTGTTCCCGGTCAAAAATTTTTAACTGCTCTTAAATTAGCAAAAAAAATAAAATAAAAAAAATTCACCACCAAATTTTTATTCAACATTCTTTCTCTGTGAACAATGTCTTAAAGTAGTATTTAACTTAAATTTATAGAATTAGACGTGAAATAACTGCAGTGAAAATACAAATTGGCGCTGCAAATGTTTACAAAACTAACAGTAGATGACAGAAATCTAAATACTTTGCTTCGTTACCAATAGACAGCTCGATAAAATAACTGTCACAGGGTCTGACCAAAGAAATTGAATTTGAATCCATCTGAATGATTTATCAATCCGCAAAGCACAAACAAAACGGTATCCTTTCCTGTGTACAAGTGCTCGAATTTTCATTCAGTCCTTCAATTGGACTATATTAGCATACTAATGTAGGTAACAGTGACTGAGGATATTGATGTTATGTATGGAAACAGAACTAGCACTGGTTATATTTTGGTCACCTTTGAGTGAGATGCTCATGGTTTAATCCAATAAAATAATTGATGCTAAGCTACGTAAGCTAAAAGTGCTTTTGCTAGACCCAGAAATTGGCTAAATAGGGATTAGCTGAAAAGAAAGAAAGAAAGAAAGAAAGAAAGAAAGAAAGAAAGAAAGAAAGAGAAATTAGTATGAATTACTAACTCATGAACTCTAACAAATTAGCCACTAAACTGACAAAACGTAAAATAGTTATGTTTCCCTGTGAGATCAGGCTATTGTATCAGAACAAGCATGTAAAAGAGATGTGTACCTGCAAAAGACATTGTTCAGTGTGAGTGAGTGAGTGAGTGAGTGAGTGAGTGAGTGAGTGAGTGAGTGAGTGAGTGAGTGAGTGAGTGAGTGAGTTAGGGTGGTGTGTATGGGGATGTTTTCTGTCTGATGGATGTATATGATCTGAATACCCATTCATTTCTTATGGCGGTCACTTTTGACCGAGAACACCACAGGTGTAACACTGTATTAAAACACTCAAAATTAAATAAAAGAGGTGATCATCGCTTTTATATGTTCAAGTGCACAGTGTGGAGGATATCATAACGCCTTAAGGCAATCAGATGTAAAACACAATATTCATGAGTGTTTTAAGTTGTAAATCGGTCAGGTTTGACCCAAACACAACAGGAAGGTTAAGCATGTTGTGAGTTGGAGGTGGTTGGAGCTAAAGGATGCAAAGCTGCGGCCCTCCAGGAATTGAGTTTGAGACCATTGATCTAAATGAATTAACATATTTTTTCACATCACTTCATACTTTGGTTTCTCTTTGAAGATTGACCAAACAAATGCTCTCTAGTAACATCGCGTCTTCAGTACTAACATACCAGATACCCCCTCTGACTCAAAATAAACCCATATCCTTAGATATTCAGTTACTAGAACAGTACACTGACTCATCTGCTGTGAA
This sequence comes from Danio tinwini, assembly GCA_903798205.1. NCBI lineage: Eukaryota > Metazoa > Chordata > Actinopteri > Cypriniformes > Danionidae > Danio > Danio tinwini. The sequence continues at coordinate 2,272,467 of CAIGQZ010035013.1, read as the reverse complement.
AAAAAGAGACCTGATGATGATGAGCGCGAGTTGACTGTGTGTTTCCTTGCAGCACACTCTCTCATTGAGTGTGTGATTCAACCTGACTAAGGTCATTTTTATTCTGCAAAATGTTTTTTAAAGCCAATTAAGCAAAATAAAAAGTAACGTGTTACATTTTTAAAAAAGTAACTCAAATAATATATACTTCATTTTAAAAGAAATGCTTTACTAGTTACTTTGGAAAAGTAATATTATTACGTGTAACGTGTATATACTACAGTATATTACGTGTATATACTATATAACTCATATACACTATATAATATATACATATAACACGTTAGCCCAACACTGTTGACAACCTACCTATGTATTTTAAAGCATAGAAGCATTAATCATATTTAATCATATTAATTTATTAAATAATAGGATTAATATTTTAAAAGACCATTCATTTGTATTTTAGGCTGCACTGTGATCCTTAAATATATAACGCAAATAAGATAACTGGTTCCAAACAACATTCACAGCAGATTTTGATCGACTCCTTTATGGGCAAACAGCAATTGTGATTTTTAAAGATAATACACATCCCCTTCACTTAGCTTTTGAAACGTTACCATCAGGACACAGGTTTAAAATTCCTAGAGGCAGAAGAAATGCTTATAAAAAGTCAATTATGCCAGTTGCAGTTGTTGTCTTAAATCGGATCACTGTTTGAAGTGTATAGGGTGGTTGTTAAGAATGATCTGCAGTAATATGTATGGGGCTAATTTGTTTTAAAGTTTTTAATTCATGTTGTTGTCTTGATGAGTGTTGCTATTATGTGATTGTTGTATGGTTGTATGTAAGTTACCAATGTTAAAGGCAAATTTCCTTTCTGTGCCAAGCAGAACGGACAATAAAGTTTAAACTAAAGTAAATAGTGCCAATTACTTATCTATAATCATAATATGTTGAATTAACCTACAGGACTTTGCTTTCTTATCATTTAGCTTGTTTCAAAACTTCCCTTTTGACAGGAAGTTTTTGTATTTTTGAGTTTTACACCTGCCCACACATGTATTATTATGCAACTTACAGAAATGTATGTCAGCCGTGTACCTGAAGGTGTGAACTTTGAAAGATGCACCATCATAATTAAGATGTTATCACAGTTTCTAACGTAGCAGATTTTGCAGCCCTTCAACTCTCTTTCTGATTACATGGGCTGAAGGGAAACCCCCAACATTGCAATAAAGAAACACAAACATAAACATTTACACTCTGACCCAGTTTGACACTTCTTGCAGCAATAAAACAGCTCCTTTCTCCAAAATAAGTTCATATTTCACACCTCCAGGGGGGAAAAAAAGCCCACATAACTGCAATCAAACCTTTTGTGACACAGACAAGTGTCAACAAGTTTAAATGTCAAGCAGATTTCAGGTTATGACGATAATCGGATTGGTATATAGCGAAACGTCTTTTTTTTTTTTTTGCAGGAGAGTTTCCGGCTCTTCAGTCCCGTATGCGCTCAGTGCTCAGGGTTGAAGTAGAGGCTGTAAAGTTCCTCAAAGAAGAGCCCCACAAACTGGACAGCATGTTAAAGAGAGTCCGGACCATCACCGACACACTCAGCAAACTTCGCAGGTACAAACAGAGAGACCGCTAACATTCTCAGCCTACATTTTTGCATGTTAAAAAATAAATACGACCTCACATTCTCAAGTCATATTTATCCCTATATTGCAATGTAGGTTATGTCAAAGCAGTTGTATATAAGTGAAGAAAAAATGAATAAAAAGCCACAATATTTCAGATTATAGAACATTTTCAGTATATCAGGCGGGCAGGGGTGTAGTGGTACAGCAGAGTAGTTAGTACAAACTTGTGACAATCAAGTGAACACACTGCCTCTGAAACTTTTGGCCAACTGTTGTTTTCACATCTGTAGCAAGCATTTTGACAGGTGCTTTGACAAATCAGAGCCACCGTACAACCAAACACAACCAAACACAATGGTTTCCGGTTTCCCCCACAGTCCAAAGACATGCGGTATAGGTGAATTGGGTAGGCTAAATTGAATGAGTGTGCATGCATGTTTCCCAGAGATGGGTTGCGGCTGGAAGGGCATCCGCTCAAATGCTGGATAAGTTGGTGGTTCATTCCGCTGTGTTGACCATGGATTAATAAAGGGACTAAGCCGAAAAGAAAATGAATGAATGAATGAATAAAAGAATATGTTTTAGTTGGGTTTAGGGGTAGGGTTCAGCATATAACATACAAGTTGTACTGTAAAAAATGATTATATCTGTGGGTAATCTGTGTAAAGGCTGATTTAGGGAACGATCACAGCGAACGCGATTGTATGTTCCGAAAACTCGAGACGCACCGCACTGCGCTTTTTATGTTGCTAAGCAACGACTTAATCAGCTACGTATTGTGCCAGCGTGTTGCTGTTTATTCATTCATTCAATTTCTTTTCAACTTAGTCCCTTTATCAATCCAGAGTCGCCACAGCGGAATGAACCACCAACTTATCCAGCATATGTTCTACGCAGCGGATGCCCTTCCAGCTACAACTCATCACTGGGAAACATCCATACACACTCATTCACTACGAACAATTTAGCTTATCCAATTCACCTGTACCACATGTTTTTGGACTTGTGGAGGAAACCAGAGCACCCGGAGGAAACCCACGCAAACACAGGGAGAACATGCAAACTCCAAACAGAAATGCCACCTGACCCAGCCGAGGCTCGAACCAGCGACCTTCTTGCTGTGAGGCGATTGTGCTACCCACTGCACCACCGTGCTGCCCAGTGTTGCTGTTGATATTAATATAATTTTACAATTTAATAAAATTGTGATATTCAACATTTGTGAAGTCAAAAAGTTCTGGATGACTCAAAACAGCAACCACAAGTCTCTCCAAAATCACATTCGGTGTCATCGGCCCCTTACACTTCTGTGTAAAGCACAAGCGTATGGTCCGGTGCAGCCTTCGCACAGTCACATAGCCCTCGCAGTAGCTGACGCTGACGTGCACCTCTCAAAAATGTAACTATACTTCACAACGACGCTTAACGCAAGCTCTGTGATTGGTCAGCTTGGTAGCTGTGCCGAGTACGGGCGGTGCTAAGAGAGCCCTATGTAGCAGTGGGTAAAACAGTCAAAGCAAATGTGTCGAAGCTTCGAAACCTCTGAAATCTGATCCGGCACCTCATTTTACCAATCCTCCTCCTTCTCACACGCACCCCCTCATCCCCTCACCCAAACCACCCCATCATTTCACTTTTCTCTGACACCTCTCCCTTTTCTGGTAACATGCCGGATCAATTACCCCGCTCTGTTCTGGGACCTTGCAATTTACATAATATTAAGCACTGTCCAGAACGTTTTGAAACCCGTCTCTACAGTGACACCTAGTGGTTAATTTTTACGGATCGCTCTGGAACAGCTTCAGCAAAAAAACAGTTAAGCAAATTGAGATATTAAACCCCACTTTGTGGAGTCGAGGCAGTGATCAAGTGATTTAATGCAGTGGTGAAAGGTCCAGTCTAGCATGCCGAGATAACGGGTTCTAATCCAGGGTCATGCAGCTATAAATGTTAGTTTTGAAATGCTCTGTTCTTGTAACATGTTTTGTTTTAACACTGGTCTGACATCTGAATGAACACTTTTTGAATAAATATATCTTGTTTTGGTCATTAAAAATAACATTATTAAAATACATCAAGTTATAATTTCAGAACATTTGTACAAATCGGATCAGCAGCACAGCTACTCTCTGCACACACGCGATCTACTCGACCCTGTCAGTTAAACACAGATTTGCCAGGTCTCGAAATGCTTCTGAAATGGCCGATGCTTTGAATTGCTTTAGTCAAGTGACCTGGGCGTTTCGAATCACCTTGGTCACGTGACCTGGGTGTTTCAGATCATTCATCAGTGTTGAATACTTGACACAAACACTTGAGCTTCGGGATCTAGACACTGTCGAAACGTCAGTTTTACGTCAGCCATCCCTAGCCCTATGGTGCAAGTGTTTACAAGGGTCGTGTCCCGTGAAGGAGCTACAGATGTAAACTTTTGTTTTGCGTTTGCTTTATGATTAAAGTTGTTGCATGTCCGCCTCTGAGTTTTAGCTACTTGTACATAAAGGTAGCGTTCAGAAAAAACAAAACCCCCATGAAGAAACTCGACACAACAGAGGAACACAACACAATCTACTGCCAGCTAGTGTTTCGGAAGTGTTATTGCAGAGCAACACAAATAGCAATCAGAAGTATAAATGTACGGCTACACGCAAGGCAGGCGCCATGGGTCATGGCGATCGATCGATGCAGAAGTATAAACCAGCCCTAAACCACGTGTGTGTGTGTGTGTGTGTGTGTGAGTGCGTGCGTGCGTGCGTGTGTGCGTGTGTGTGTGTGTGTACAGGTTTTGGTGGTTTACAAGTACAAAAAGTTGTATGATGACATAAGTAGGACCTAGGTATTACAATGTTGAGTTGGTTTATAAGGACATACTGCGTGTCTTCATAATTCAAAACTGTTAAAGTTACACTTAAGGGGGTCCTTACACATACACAATGCTAAAATTCAATGAGTGTTGGGTTTAATATATATATTTTTACAGTATAAAATACATTACATCAATAGAGAGTCCTCCTAAACCACCAAAACAAGTGTCAGTGTGTAATCTGGTATTCAAAACATCAGAGAAGGGGCAGACGCTTGGGGGGGTTGGAGTGGGAGACAGAATATACAGTCTGAACAATATAAAAGCATTATGTCTTAGGAAAGTCCACATAAACATGAAAACCCAATGTGTGTACTGCCTGAATCTGTTCAGGATAATTTGGTTCATGGATATTTGTGGTCTCCTTATAAATATATGATTCTAGAATCTCTATAGCAAAGCATCAAACTGAGTCGCTCTCTAATATATTCTCTTTCTTATTATTCTCGTTTTAAGAAGAGAGAGGATAGCTTTTGCACTTTTCTGTGAGTAATTACTCTTGCTCATGTCATCCCAATCCCCAATGTCGTCCCAATTAAGATATTTTAGAAGAAATCAGAAAGCTCTCTCAATGTCCATAGACGGCAATGGTCGAAACACATTTGAAGTCCAGAAAAGAAACCAAAATCCTGTTCAAAATATTGCATGTGATTCAACTGTAATCCTATTAAGCTCGAAGAACTCATGAGAAAGCTCTCAGATTTCTCAGATTTTAATCTGTGTCCAAATTATGAGTTTGTTTTCTGAGAGTGTGTAATTAACAACAGAATTTTCTTTTTTGGGTGAGCTAACTCTTTAAGAGATGAAGACAGTCAATACAAGATTACGGTTTATAAAAGACTTTATGACAAACTTTATAAACCTTTTGATTCTAGCCACGTATCCAAGCAGCAAGACTGTTATGGAAATGAATATGCAGTTTCTGTTCTGCATCTCTCATTCATATCGTGATCATGCATGAGGAGAGATTCTGTATAGGTTTAGACAGTAGAGAGATGTGGAGCATCTGCTACTAGTCTTTTCTTTTCTCCTCTGTGTCAGACCCGATCACACTCAAGCTGACTGCTGCTCTATATGCATGCCAGAATGTAATGAGCACTATCAGAACTTTAGAAAATAGTGCTATCTTTTAATGATATGATGCTAATGTACATGCAAAATTAAATTGAATAAAATTTCCAATGAAAGTATTTGTAGGGTGACAAAAGTGTCCTCCAATTCTAGATATGGCTATGCAGTGTGTAACTATAGATAACTTCAGTTATAGTAGTTGGGATTTTTTAAGCTTAAATGCTTTAAAGCCATTTCAAATAATCGCTAATTACTTTATTAATTTCAATAACTGATTTTCTTTAAATTTCATTATTTAATTTTTTTTATATATTTTATTAATTTATTATTACAGGATTAAATGAAACTATACTATCACAGGATTTTTCTTTGTTTCTATTTTTGCTTTACCTTATAATAATATACGTACACTTACTGGCCACTTTAACAGGTACACCTTACTAGTACTGAGTTGGACCCACTTTTGCCTTCAGAACTGCCTTAACCCTTCGTGGCGTAGATTCAACAAGGTACTGGAAATATTCCTCAGAGATTTTGGTCCATATTGACATGATAGCATAGTTACTGCAGATTTGTCGGCTGCACATCCATGATACGAATCTCCTGTTCCACCACATCCCAAAGATGCTCTATTAGATTGAGATCTAATGACTGTGGAGGCCATTTGAGTGCAGTGTACTCATTGTCATGTTCAAGAATCCAGTCTGAGATGATTCGCGCTTTATGACATGGCACATTATCCTGCTGGAAGTAGCCATCAGAAGATGGTATACTGTGGTCATAAAGGAATGGACATGGTCAGCAACAATATTCAGGTAGGCTGTGGTGTTGACACAATGCTCAAATGGTACTAATAGGCCCAAAGTGTGCCAAAAAATATCCCCCACACCATTACACCACCACAACCAGACTGAACCATTGATACAAGGCAGGATGGATCCATGCTTTCATATTGTTGATGCCAAATTATGACTCTACCATCCGAATGTCGCAGCAGAAATCGAGACTCAATCAATCAATCAATCAATCAATCAATCAAGGCCTTTATTTGTCACATACACTGACATATAGTGAAATTGGACCCCCCCGACCATAAACAAACATCTCACCAGGCAACATTTTTTCAGTCATTTATTATCCAATTTTGGTAAGCCTGTGCAAATTGTAGCCTCAGTTTCCTGTTCTTAGCTGACAGGAGTGGCACTTTTTCTGACCATTTTAAAAAGCCTCCACAACTGAGGAACTCAACAGTGATCAGAATATTTCAATACTTTAAAACACTGCAAATAATTATTATTATATTATTATTTTTTGCAACAAATGATAGAACTCTTAAGAATAAACGTGTGCTTTTATATAGTTTATGTGTTGATTTTTGTACATAAAAAATGTCATTGATTATTTTTGCAATTGATTTGCTCTAGGTGTGCCACCGATAACCTGCTAAAACCCACTGATCCGGTTTGCTCAACACCTCCTGCCTCTGAAAAAGCAGAACTTACTGAATCCCTAGAACCTGCCTCGGTCACACCTCAGAGCTCCATCGTGAGGTCAGAGGTTATGACCTCGAACCCTGTGGTGATCCACCATGCTCAGGCCTCTCCAGTAGCATCACAACAATCCCAGCTATCAACAGCACCTTCACCCATCCCACCTGCCACACAGAGAAGAGAGTCTACACCGTCACCCACCAAACAGCTCAGAAAACCCTCACTGGAACAAACACAAACACAAAACAACACCAGTAATGGAGTCTCTGCTAATGGCGTTCATGGCAAGGGCCCTTCTCCAAATCTGTTCATTGACGAGATCCACGCCAGCCACAGCAAGAACAAGAACAAGAACAGGGCTGTGTCCATAGAGGTAAATGTTGCACACATTTTAAAGTCAAACGTGTTGTGGATGGTTTCTAAACTGGACAAAAGTGGCTAGACAAACTTGGCTAGACAAACTTGAATCAGACTCAGTCTCAGTCAGACTCACAGGACAGTCACAAATCCCATTTTAGGCCTTAGTTTAACTCAATTTTGATCAATTGTGTAGGTACTACACTTTCCTTTTTGATGGCCCACTATTAACATACATTTCAATGTACACCACAATGCTGAGTGTTAAAGGTGCTGTATGTATGTTTTTGACTCTAAAGCACTTTGCTTATAAAGCATAAAAATACCATCATATCTTTGCAGATATTTAAGAAACATGGTAAGTGAACATTCTTTTTTTGTCTGAAAAATAATGCTGAAGTCAGATATTCCGCTATAAAAAAGGAGTTATGTGCCGGAACGCTGTCTTTGTTTTGGTTCTTTTAACTTGCTTCCTGACACTTTAGCCCAGGGGTTGGTAACCTTTTTTCAGCAAAGAGCCATTTTAGATTTTTTTAATCAAATGCATTGTTAAAGAGCCATTGGGGGTCTGTATACTGTATATATATATATATATATATATATATATATATATATATAAAACAAAACCTTAATTTATTTATAAACGAAACATTTATTTATGTCAATGCACTACTCAAAAATAAACAAATATGACATATCACAATATATGAAGAAAGGACAATTTATAGATATTTTTTTTTTCTTTTTGCCATCGCCACTCATGAATGTTCTTTGAATTTTTGTGTGTGAGGTTATTAAAGAAATGTAAGTTGCTAGCCCTTTATTGGTGTTGCAATCCAAGTTAAACCACAACTCCATATATGCGCATTGGTCAAAAAGTCGTTTTATTGTAAACTGAGTTCGTATTCATTTTGCTGTAGAAAATACAAAGGGAATTGTAATTGAATATAAAGGGAATTGTAATTGAATTTTTTATATATAATTTTTTAAAACTTTAAAATGATATTGAAGAGAGACAGCTGGAGAGCCACATATTTTTGGTCAAAGAGCCATATGTGGCTCCCGAGCCATAGGTTCCCTACCCCTGCTTTAGCCCATTATATTTCAGCAGCCCGAGTTGCCTTGTTGGAAAATTCATTCATTCATTCAGATGGGCTCCTAAAGCATGCGCCTGTGACCGAAATGCGTCCTTCGGTGGACAGTAGCAGAGTCCGAAATGAGATGCAGAGTGTTCCACGCGAGGTTATTAATTTGCAAATAATATAAATATTACGAACATAAACGTTAGGTGAGCAAGTTACATTGTGACAAGACTTGCAGTGATAAGCAATTTAGCTGTTTGCACAAGATATAGCACGACAGAAATGTAAATACAGCCATTCAGAAGCACAGAATATGCACTCACTCATGAAATGGTAAGGTTCATAATCTAATAATACATATTAAACCTCTTTAACATTTTAAAGTATTTTTTAAGTATATTAAAGTAGATGCTGACTCATTGATAAGTGTTGATTTGCATTATTTCACTTTTTTATTTCATTTTATGTTATTTTCAAGATCTTAGGTGAGCTATCTGCTGCTGCTTTCAGTAGTGTGGCAATAAATGTAATGTAAAATGGCATTCAAACTCACATTGTTAGCATTTATCACTGAATAAAGCACATGTGGTGTAGGCCTACTCAAGGTGATCATTGTCATTTATCCTGTTGTTCACCTATGAGAAATAGAAGCTGTTTCTAATATACCAATTCAAGGTGTTGGTCAGAATAAAACCTCTTTGCAATACCTAGTTCAACCACTGGGTATCAAATTTACATACTGCACCTTTAAGATGGATAATGTATGTGAATCGAAATTTTGGACAAATATTTTCTATGGCCTGTAGACAGACACACACACTATGTCATGGCATGTTTTCATTGAAACACAGTTAGTTATGTGTTAAATGAACATAAACAGCTAAAAGGGACTTAAAGGGACATTAAATGGTCATTAAGGTTTAATAAAAAAAAAAATACATAATTAAAAGACGAAAATTTATTTAATGTTTTTTTTGTGAATAACTATGGCAGGTTTACTACTAAGTTTAACTATTGTAAGTTTAACTTGATTTGGGGGTCATTTTGGATTAAAAAAAACAAACAAAAAAAAAAAACGTCTTTTACAAAGTTTTGCAATGGGCCCCTAGAAGTCTAAGATTGGGTTTGCAATACTAAAAATAAAAACAGTGTCAGTGTCACTTTTCATTAGAATTTAAATTTCATTATTTCAATAAGTTCTCAAATTCAAGTTATTACAGGCTTTAAAATGAGCTGAACAGAATAAATATCCCACAGCAGGCAGTCCTAGAGCACACTGTCCTATTACATGATTGCCATAATTATATACAGTATTACATAATTTGATCAAAATAAAGACAAATCATTTTATGCTTTGATTTTTCAAAGTCAGGACTTTTATGTTAAAACATGGCTTCATTTCCCTTCCACCATTTCCATATGGCAGGCAGGTGCCTTAAAAATATAATTAAAGCCACTGTTTCTAGCATTCCTCTTGATAATAGGGGAGTGAGGATTTATAAACACTTCCTACTAGCAAAAACCTCATTTCCATTGGAGGGTCATGGAACCAATATAACCCCTTTGTTACTGCCCATTCTGGTGTTTCTGGCATGCAAGATGTGCTAGCTAGCAGGAATGATTGACCTCTACTAGGCCTGACTGTTAAAAGTCCATTTGTTTTGTAACACTTTCTATTTTTTACACCCCAAACTGAGTGTGCCTCACACAAGTGAGTAGGCTTGACAAACCACCTGTATAAACACTCTTCTTTCTCTATATAAAAAAACTCCCCCTTACACTAGCACCTAATTCTGTGAGCACTAACACGTTGTATAATTAGCACGTCTTGTGTGTATTGCATCTTCTCGTTGCATCACTAAACAGTTCAGTTGTAAGTGGCTTTAGACAAAAGCGTCTACTAAATGTCTAAATGTAAATGTTATTTGGTATCTTCAGGCTGCAGAGAAAGAATGGGAGGAGAAGAGGCAGAACATGGGCCATTATGATGGACAGGAGTTTGAGCGGATTCTCCAGGAAGCAGAAGCAAACATGCTGAGGGGAATACCAAACCTCGAGGTGCCCAGTGAACTTGAGGGTTCTCCTGCTCCACCTGCCATGCTTCCTGCCTCCCTGGAGGAGGTGGTAGAAAAAAATGAGCCAGTAGCAGCATCAAGAGAACAGGGTAAGAGACTAAAAACACCTACAGTAAGTGGTCTTTAAGGATCATAGCACTTTTTTTGGAAATAGGCTGATTTTGCAAGTCCACTAGAGTTAGATAGTTGGGTTTTTACCATTTTTTATCCATTCAGCCCATCTCTGCATTTGGCAGAAGCATGTTTAGTGTAGCTTAGCATAAATCATTAAATCGGATTAGACCATTAGCATCTCGCTCAAAAATTTGTAAAAATGAGTTGATCATTTTCCTATTTAAAGTTTGACTATTTGAAGATGATGTATCATGTAACACTGATGGGAATGGAAAAGTTGCTATTTTATAGGCCAGTATGGCTAGAAACTATACTCTCATTCTGCCGTAATAATCAGAGGCATTTGCTGTTGTACCATGGCTGCAGTAGGTGCAATATTAAGCAGCACCTGAAAATAGTTCCTAGATAGATAATTAGGTAACAATGCTGCCTATTATCTTAAGATTATTACACCAGCATTACATTTTTTGAGTGAGATGCTCATGGTCTAATCCAATTCAATGATTTATGCTAAACGAAGCTAAAAGTGCTCCCTCCAGACAGGGAGATCAGCTGCATGAATATAAAATTGGTAAAACACAACTGTTTAACTCTAGGGCTCTTGTAAAATTAGGCTATTTCCATAAAAAAAGTGTAGTGTTCCTTTAGGATTCCACCTTAGTGATGCCTGTACTTAACTTTGTTTCTGCAGATGACAATCAGCCAAACTCTGAGAAACCAGCTAAGGCTGCTCCGGAGAAACCTCCCAAACCTCTGGAGAAACCAGTTAAGCCAGCCTTGGAGAAACCTCTTAAACCCAGCCTATCTATCAAATCCAACCTAGAGAGACAGAGTAAGACTCAGGAAAAAGTTAAACTTCAGAGCACAGAGAAAACCAACAAGTCTCCTCCTCCACCCCCACCTCGACGCAACTACACCACCAACACCGGCATGACCACCACCCGCTCTGGAGAGGTCATTTACACCAGCAGAAAAGAGTCTGTAACGGTAGGGCTGTGTCTTAAAACCAGTGTTGATTTTGACAGCAATTTGAATGTAGTTTGATTATAGACGTTTGATTAAAATGCCATTTAGCTGTAGTCATTCTGAATTCATTGAAGCTTTAGTCTAGTTTTAGTCAACTACATTTAATAAGATTTAGTCAACTCGAGATGCAGTCGACTAAAATTTAATCAGTTTAGTTAAATCATACTGCTGTATATTAACTGTACATTTCTTAAAAATTCTAAGCTTAATAAATACTCCTGGAGAACACACTTATAAACATTAACGATATTAAAGGAGACCTATCATGCCCCTTTTTACAAGATCTTTAGATTGCGTATGTGAAGTTACAGCTCCAAATAACCCACAAATAATGTTTGATAATTCTTTGAAGGCTTTGATCCAAATTGTGCCATTTGTGACTGTCACTTTAAGATCAAATGAGATTGTGCTCTTTTCAAAAGAGGGCGGGGCTACAAATGCATATGTGTCAGCATTGTGGCACATTTTTTACCACTAGAAGCTGGCTATATTTACAGACACAACTGTGTTTAAACTCCTTATAAAAGTGATTTTTGCATAATAATCCCTTTTAACGTTTAAACAAGACAAGACACGACAAGACAAGGTACAAGACAAGATGGCAGCGCGTACACATTGCGAGGCTCGGCCTCTCCAGTTTCTGCAGTTTTGCAGTATTATTCCTGCTCATTTCAGGTCTGTTTGTGCAGAACAGTAATGCCTTTACATTGTACACCCAAATGGAGATCTTGGATATTGGTTTGTGCATTCCGGACAGTTTTATCAGCAATCTTCAACTCATCCCTGAAAACACCCGAGGCTGAGCGCCCTGCCCGACCAGGCAGAAGTGCTCGAAGGCGCCGTCTAACTACCACTGTTTCATTTATTTGAACTGTACATACCCACTGCACATGTACATTTGTAATTATGTACACACCCACTGTACATACACATTTGTAATTATGTTTATCTATCTGCACACTTCTGATTATTAATAGCAACCTCTACATATATCCATCTATTGTAAATCTCTGTTTATAGCTAATACAATCTGTATATAATATTCATAGTAGGCTACATCCATTTGTAAATATCACCATAGTCTTTCTTAACTGCACTTTATAACTTATACCTGTATCCTGCACTTGCTGCTATTGCACTCCTGGTTAGACCTAAACTGCATTTCGTTTTCTTGTACTTGTACATGTATAACGACAATAAAGTTGAATCTAATCTAATCTAAACCGTACAGGCCCATATTTAAAAGTTGTGGTTTAACAGTAGACCTAAATATATATTTGATGTATGTAGGTAGATGTAGTTATTAGCATAAATTGAATGTAATTAATTCTGCTGCCTTAATGAGTTACTGAAGTTTATTTCACTGCTTTCAGTTTACAATTGAACGCACAGATCATTTATTACAGGCTTCACTAAAACAATTTGTACAACCAAATGGGTAAGGATGTCATGGCAAGAAGATTTTTACACTGGTAAATGTGTGCTATTACCAATTCAAAAGTGGAAATAGGAGCATTTTGTGGTGAGTTGATGCTTTTAGTTTAGCAGTGTATTGTCCAATTTAAAGTTGATTAAAACCACAGCCATATTACTAAAAAAGCTAATTGTCTATGAGGGCAAAGATCTTCCACATTGTGATAAGTAAATTATATCATTTTGACAAACAATATCTGTGCTAAAAAAAAAAAGAGAAGTGCATTTCAAGTGTTCTTCAGATGTATTTATACCTGCTCTTAGCTTTTCATCTCCCACATATTGACATTTTTGGACGTTTATTGAGGCACGCAGCAAATGGTTATGTCCTGCTGGGTATATCAGAATAGGCTACTGTTCAATTGTGTGCAGGATATTCCTTCTGACTGGATTATCAAACTTTTTTTTCATAAACATTTGTTGTCTTTATTTTTTGACAAAAATGTCAGTTTATTTTTGCTGTAGTTTTTGTCAGAGAAAAAACATCATTGACGAATAATATGACGAAGCATATTCGTGAACGAAATGAACACTGCTCAAAACTAAAAATTAAGATGGAAACAAATTAAAAATCTTTGTTGAAATGCTTTTTCAGGAAGGTGAAGAGGAGTCCAACAGTCCAACAATGTCTCAGCCTGAACCAAAGACCCCCCCAGAGGTAAAGCCCAAACCCGTCACCCCTCCACCTATCTCTGCCTCGGCCATCACTGAAGAAGAGGATGAAGGAGACAAGATTATGGCAGAGCTGCAGGTGAGAAATATGCTGAAACTTTAACATACATACACACAGAAACAACAAATACAGACCTGTAACAGGTGTAACATGCTCTCAATGGGTATAAAAATGTATACACGCACATGCTTACTGACTTTTAACTAATACATGTAATAATCTTGAAATGTCTGGTGTGAAATTGCATTAGTGTGGGTTTTAAGCTGCTTTGGTGTGCGTAAGCCTGTGGCTCATGTGGTGGCAGTTTCATTTCTTGTGGCATAGATAAGCTTCTGTTTTGTAAATACATAACATACAGTAGTTCTCCCAAATAAATACATCAATAAATTACACAATTTGTCCAGTTCTACCGGACACATCCTTTTAAAAAAATAAATAATAATAATAATTAAATGTAAAAAAACAATAGTGCACTGCAGTTTATTCAGAACATATGTAAAATATTAATAAATGTATGTATTATTAACTTTAATCTTTTATATAAAAGCAGGTGTACTGTAGCTCCTGGTACCTAATTGGCTCTTTTACTTCCATTTAGTTGTAAAAACCTTCCCCTTTGTTGCCAACTGGACATTTCTAACTATGTAATCTTTATTTTTTATGTATTGTTTGTACAGCAAGAAGTTAGACTGTTTGTTATTCCTAGTCATTTCCCCCCTAGTTGAAATGAAAGTCCTAAAACAGTAGCAGAAAATAGCTTAAAATTACATCAAGTTATTCATTCATTCGTTCGTTTAAATGTTACTCAGATGAATTTTGATGAATAGGCTAAACCAGGGGTGCCCAAACTTTTTCTAATAAAGGGCCAAAAACCAAACTTGATTGAGAGCTGTGGGCCAAAGTTGAATATACCAAATTGTATTAAACTAAATTTGACATGGGTAATTTCCTAATTTATTTTCTAAGATTTAAAAATAACGTTGCTTTAAAACATATTGATTAATGATGCAGTATCATTTTTAACTTTTTATAATGAACTTATAGTAAAAACAAAAACAATCCCATTTATACCATAAAGTTCAATGCAGAATACACTAGTCGAGCTGCTCCTGGCTTTGCCTTAATTTGCTCACCGATGTCTTGTGCATTGTCAATCTGTCAGTGATAGTATTTACAGTATTTACAGTATTCACATTTTAAGAGTCTGGTTCATTTGAATAAGACATTTAATTTTAGTTGTTTTTTGTAGCTCCTCAATTAAACAAAGAAACAAATAATAATAAGAATAATAAGAAACGGTTATGTTAAATTTGAAATGGTAATCTCTTTTTAAGGCATTTGCCCCAACCAACTCCCCATCATTCCAGCGGGCCAAATCAAAAGTTACCATGGGCCAACTTTGGCCCGTGGGCCCTACTTTAGGCACCTCTGGGCAAAACAATGATAAAATCTACTGTAGATAATGAAAATGATCAAATTGTACACCAGTCATCCCCATTTTTAGCGATGGGCCGATTCTAATCTTTAACTTCCTTCCTCACAAATTCTTCTCTTTAGGTTTTCCAGAAGTGCTCTGTTAAGGAGGTAGGGCTCAAGGGTTTGGTAGAGCCACAGATCAAAGAGCTAAGACCTGGGGTCTTACTGCCCCTTAAAGATAAGAAGGTAAAGGATATGATGTCCTTTAGTAGACCCTCCAACTGCCTGCCTGTGCCAGCCGCTTGTCCCTGATGGCTGCCCTTTACAATGCTTGTTTGGCTTTCACACCCTTCGCTAACTTTCTCTATACACTTTTTTTGTGATGGGTATACACAGCAAAACTGTCCTCACTGTTCCTTAAATTTAAATTCTGTTCCTTTTCTTTTATTTCTACTGAACTCATGAACTGTGCTGATTGTGTTTATGTAGTGTGAGCCAAAATGAGAAACAGATATGATTGGCTTTGTGTGCTCAGAGTCATCCAATCAATAAACTAGATTTTCGACACTGCTGTCAAAGAGTGTTGTGTGTGTGTTTTCATTTTTACATTTATCGGTTGAAGGCAATTCAATTTCCAAAGTTATTTTACGTAGTGTACACTTCTATACTAAGTTATATAACCCGGGTATAGCCAATATGTCACTGAACAGATTTATGGGACATTTTCAGGACTTACTTTAATGTGGCCAGCTAGTTTTTCTACAGTATGCATCAGTAGTTTATTCTTTAGGGTCTTAGTGGAAACTTTCAGGCAGTCTAGAGTTCAGAATTTGTTCTTTGATCTTCTCACTTTGCTGCATGCCTGCTACTGTAAGCCTCCCTACTTATTTGATCGATTTCCAGTATCACTTTTTCGCTCTTTACCCTAATTACATCTCTTCACTGGACCCTTTTTTTCAGTATTTTCTCACTGTTCAAAATCATACAGTCTGATTTACACATATATTCATATATTCGCAAACTTTGGTGGACATCGCAATACAACAACCAATTGTTTTTATTGTTTTATACACTTTTATGTGTAATTCTGCAGTGTTTGCTCGGATTTGTTAATACATTTATCATAATAACAAATGACAGTAAATTAATTCATTGCATATTTATTAATATGATTAGCATTAGTATAGACCATTTCAATGTGGTCATGTCATTGGCCCATGAACGTTTCCTGCTTGTTATCAAACTATTTCATAACTGTAACAAGAGGCAATTCCATCATAACTTAATATTAATACATCTATCACAACATTATTTATCAATATGTGGGTCTTTTTGGATTCTAGGAAGCTATAGAAAATAAAACAGGAAATACATTGGGACCATTGTTTTTGTTTACATCCCTCAAAATGGTCTCTAGAGAAGATTTTCCTGCTGTTTTTCCCGCTGTAACGTATTATTGGCATCATGGCTAGAAACTGATTTTATGACAGTTCTATGTCTATATTTTGATAATCAAATAATGCTTCTTTTGTCTTCAAAAGCAGACTTTAAATTTTAGTGATCTTAGAGTAGCTTCTAGACTGAGCTTGTTTATTTGTGAAGTCATGCTGTTCCCCACAAACTACAGAACACAGAAAACCAAGATGTCAAGAGTCCTGACACAGATGAGAATGGCAACAATACTATTCGTCAAAGTCCTGGGGTGAGCTACAGTATTTCTTACCATAATAGCATAATTATCAATAATGACATAAGTTATTATAAAGCCTGACAAGAAACATTTAGTGCATTCTGTGTAAAGAACAATTCTTAGTCTTAGTGACAAATGGATAATAAACAGTTATTAGATCCCTTAATATGTTATTCTGAGAACTGTGTGCCAGCAATAATATTCAATTACGGCCCTTTTACACTGAGTGGTACGGTACAGTTCGTTTTGGTAACTGTACCATACCACTTTTTGGGTACCCTTTGCAAAAGGTACCTAGCACAGCAGTAGGTACCAAAAGGCGAAGCTAGAAGCGCAGCTGAATGCTATTGGTTTACAGAGAAACGTCACTCTCTCCTGCAACAAGCCAGAAAAAAAAAACAAAGAAACCACCATTTTTAAATACACAGCCGAGACATTACACTGTAATAATATATACATATAATAATGAGCCATGGTTGACCCAAGCTCAAACAAACCTTGTCATCATCTTGATGAACAACCACAGAGCCAAGAAGAAGAGCAGAATCTGCCCTGTGCCTCATGGGTTTTTACAAGAAAGGGTTTTTCACTTTCTCGCTTGCGCTCGCCGCGCTTCTATATTTGAAATAACAAACTTCTGCTGATGATAATAATGTGCGCATGATTATTAAAGTGCTTCTGACATCCAATCCTAAATCAGGACTGACACGCAAAAAAACAAAGGAGAAGCTGGAAAAAACAATGGAGCAACCTAAAACATGAACAAACTGCCATGTTTAACTATTATCATCAACTTTTGGACTATTATGAACTCAGAATGACGGAATTACTCTCTAACAGAGATTACGTGCTGGCGAAGATTAAAGACACAGATGAGGTTTGCACTGACTGGGCTATATTTCGTGTTGTTTTTTTTTTTATCTCAAATAAGGACTGAATGTATGCTGTGTCTAGTTTTTCTTTTGTAATTAGTAATATATTGGAGACTGTGAGGGTCTGTTGCATTTATTTATTTATTTATTTGTTTATTTATTTCACGTAATCGCAGTCGTTACAGTAGGCTATTTTGATCATTGATCTGCAGTTATAATCAAATCATGTTCATAAAAAGGTTAGTAATGAACACTTGATACACAAGTATTTATGTGTTTAAAGCCTCTGCTTTGTGAGAAGTGCTTCTCATATGATATGTGAACGACCAGTACAGCTTTACTTGACATTTACTTGAGAATGACGTTGACTGAAACTTTCTGTCGTACACCATGCCCACCAAAAGAGTACCATTGGTACCCTTTTAGCAGTGGAAACACAAGCCTGTACCGACCCGTACCATACTGTACTACTCAGTGCAAATGGGCCATTAAGCTTTGTAATGACCAAAAAGGCACAATACATTTGTAGAATATAAGATTATTATCAGATAGGATTCCAAAGAAATTATTAAAAGACATTTTTCTTATGAAACTGTAACTAATGGATTTTTTCTCTGACTTTTGACCATTTAAGGTCATCTACTATGTCACAGCTCAGATCTCCAAGGGAACTCCATCACCGTCAGAGGAATCAACTGAGCGTAGAGATGCATCGCAGTCTTTTCTATCACAGGTGTCACAAATCAATGCTTCTGACCAATTCCAAAGCCAGCAGCAGGTTTCCAATAACAAATCAGATGCCCTCGAAAATATTGGCCAAGCCAACCTTTCTGGCACCCAGCACCAAAATCAGCTGTCTCGTTCAGCCTCACTGAAGTTGCATCCAGCCTCTCCATGGGAAGAAGTTCCTGGTAGCCCAACACAAGGAAAGGTTCATGTGGTCAAGGCTGCTCAAGTGCAGGTTAGCATAGAGGAGAGGGTAGAGTCTCCAACAGCTGTTTGCTCACCAGTCTCTTTTGGAGACACTGAACCACTGAACATTCTTTCTAAAGCGCTCCCTGTCGAGACAGGTTTATCAAATCAAAAGCTTCCATTTGGTTCATCCAAGGTGAAGGAAAAGAAATTTGAGCAAATGGAGGAAAATAATGAGGCTTTTCTCAGTCCCGATTTGTCAGGAGAAGAGCCACCACCTCCACCTCCTGATAACTTTGCCTTTATGATAACCAACACCAAGGTTCAAGCCCTCTCCACTGGAGAGTACCATCAGCTTGTCAACGCCAAGAAAGGAAGTGTACAGACAGTGACTTTTGGCAACAAACAACCAAGTGCTTCTTACAGTGGCATGGCATCAGAAAGTGATGTCAACACCAATGGACCTCCTGGAGCTGACAAGTCTAGTAAAAAGCCAGTTATTATAATCTTTGATGAGCCAATGGACATCCGCTCAGCTTACAAGCGCCTCTCTACCATTTTCGAATGTGAGGAGGAGCTAGATCGGATGCTTGCAGAAGAAAGAATAGATGAGGAGAGTGAGGAAACTGAGGAAGAAGAATGGACAAGAGGAGAGAAGGTCAAACAGAATAAAGTTGAAAGAGAGTCTGTAAAAAGAACTCTTGCAGATGTCACAGATGGTGAAGTCAAGAACTCTTCATCATCCTTAATGGTTGCTGGTGATGCAAAGCAAGATGGGAAGAAAAAGTTTAAGTTAAAATTTCCCAAAAAACAGCTAGCAGCATTAACACAAGCTATTCGGGCTGGAAGTAAAACAGGCAAAAAGACTTTGCAAGTTGTCGTCTATGAGGATGAGGAAGAGTCAGATGGCACTGTTAAACAACAAAAAGAGACCAAGAGATATGAAATAGCAAGCTCCAAAACAGAATCCTCAAAATCAAATCCACAGGAACCAAACGGACGGACTGATGAGATTCGTAAGAGTACCTACAAAACACTTGACAGTCTAGAGCAAACAATAAAGCAGCTAGAGAATACAATTTGCGAAATGGGACCAAAGTCTTCGGAAGAAACTGAAAGCCTAGTGAATTCTGAAACTCAAGAAAACAAAGTAGTGGAGAATCCAGGCCACTCAGAAAGGGGACTTTCCTCCAAAACCTTGGTTCCTAGGTTGTCTGCTGCCAGCAAGGGTCCTAGTCTCCGAAAGAAGACCAAACCACAGCTCCTTCCTCGGCCTATCAACATACCAACTACAGGGGTCTCAGTAACACCAGTCTCTACCCACCAGGTCTCTCTCTAGCTCCTACTACCTTAGCAAAGACTATGGGTCTATTCCTCTCCTGTGTAGCTCACAACCGTTCCACCCTGTCCAGAAACTTCTACAGATCCGTAGCCTCTCCTGCGGTGGAGGCTACCAACTCTGAGATCTGAACTTTTTTAACACCTTCACATATTTTTTTACAAATATGGTGTGTTTATTTCCTGACTGGTGTTTTATGGATAGACATTTGTGTGTTCACTGATGGTACTCTAATCTTGGGTTAAGGTAGCCAACCTCTTTCACAGACTTAGAACCATAGTCACACATTGTTTCCGGTTTTTTCATGTGGTTTCTAAGGTGGTCCTCAAATGACTTTGTTAATATTCTGGGTTTGCATGCTTCCTTACTCCTCTTTCTGGTATTCATACTCTACTACAGTGTCATGGTAATACCACAGATGTGTTGTGCAAGCATTGTCTTGCTGTAATTTAGTTTGCAACCACCTCAAATGTGGCTCTATTTTGTTTCTTTCTTTTTATTCCTTTTTCTCTTCTGTTTGGTTTAAATCCTTTTTGCAGAATGCCAATGTGGTCTCACCTACTAGTCGGATGCCAGTGCCTGTTTCTACCAAGGCGCGGCAGCAACCGAGCACCTCAGACAAAGAGAGGGCAACAAAACCGCAAAAACTACAGGACTCTCAGAGGCAGTTCCGCCAGGTAGTCATATCATAGTCCAGTCAGAAAGACACACACACCTAGCTATGAACTGAATGCTTGAGAGGAAAGCTAGATCTTGCAGGGCATGTATTGAAAAGAAAAAATATATAACAAAGAACCTGATGAGACCGAACGAACTGTTATTTGCCGTAAGGCCCAATGTCGAATGCCGTCTTTAAACTGTTGATGTTTTTTCCTGCTACTTTTTTTGAATGGCTGTGACCGAAGGCAACTGACTGTTATTTCATAATACCATCAAATGCTTCTGCATGTTTGTTTTGCTTGTGGCTTTGGTGCTGTAGAAGACAAACTAATTTTACAACAGTGAAAGAAAGATATATAAACACCACAGCCACTGCTTACCTAACACGGTTGGATGCTTAGACTAGGGTCTGTTTAACTAAAAACCACTGACATCTAACCCCCACACACTCCAAAGCCTGTGACACTTCAACTTCCCTTACAAGTCAGGATGCTTTTCTACTTGACCTATATTTGGACCCTTTCCCTGTTTACCTCTTGGAGGAATCCTTAAACCCTGGCCCCACTGCCCAGGGTCCACAAATCCACTAAGTCCCCATTATCCTGTGGACGTCTCCCAAAATTGTACCTTCTCTATTCCTCCTGGAGCTTCCTTTGGTCTTAAGTACTGGTTGGTTGCACTTACATTGAACATTACTCACTCTAAAACTCATAATCCTTCCCTTACTTTCCCACTTCTTTCCATCTTACAATTTGTTTAAAGTTCTGTATTCTGACTCTGAAGACAGATAGTTTTGTGTGTGTGCCTTTAGTACTGTCATTTATATGTATGTAGTTTCCATGTCTTTAATAATCTTTCATGATTAACTGTAGATCCCAGTAGTGTGACTTTAAACATGCTTAGATATTTTGCGTAATTTGAGCTCCTTTTGTTGACAATCAGTGTGTTTTGGCATCTTTGTTTGCAGGCTAATGGAAGTGCTAAGAGATCTGGAGGAGATCCCAAATCCACTTCTCCTACCGTGCCTGCTTCTAAAATTCCCGCTTTTTCCACTAGTACAGGAAAAAGCTTGTCCCAGTCTGATTCTACTAATAATGTTAATTCTTCTCCTCCTTTATCTTCTTCCCTTCCCACCAGCAAATCCTCTATCCCTCCTCCTCGATCCAGTTCCACCCCCTCTTCTCACATCCCCTCTATTTCTAATGGTTCTTTAAAATATGCCCCTCCCACTCACAACACTAAAGGCCTCTCTATTCCCACGCAGACACAAAATGGTCGACCTTCCACTTCTTCTTCCTCCTCCTGTTCCCACTCCCCTTTGTCCCCGACTATGTTGAGTCAGAGTGCGAAGAGTATCCGTACCATTCACACACCCAGCTTCAACAGCTACAGTCGGCCGCACAACGGAAGTGGCGGTAAATCAGCTATCCCCACGGTAACTGTCGCAAAGGATGCTGCGTAAAATGCTTCGCTGCTTTGCAAACATTTGTTTATCTCTCAATGAGGTGGTCACTCCTGATTTGCTTAGATTTACTTTTTAAGTTGTTGATTTTATTTGTTCAATCAGATGACAATGTATCAGAGTGAACTTTGTTTCGGCATGGCTATTGCATGTTATTATTTTCTCTTCAACTGAATGGCCATCATCCATTATTTGGTGTTTTAAACTTGAACCTCTGGAAAGTACCAACATATAAAAGGATAAACTGATTTATTTTGAAAAGAAAAAATGTATCTAGTTTAACTGCAGAAAGCAGGCTCTCGATCAAGGATTTTACAGAGCACTTCATTTGAAAAGAATATTTATTTTTCATACAAGATAAAGAGACTAAAAGTATTCGATTTAAAATAGTGAAAAGTATGTAAACTATGTTTTGGGTCTTCTAATGATTGTAGATTATTTTTATTTAGTTTTTTATTTTATTTTTTGTAGCGATAACCAGAAAAAAAGTACTGTACGTATACTAACTTGTTATCAGAAAATGACAAACATTGTGTCTGTTTTATTTTTATTTTTTTATGCACTGCCAATGTCTTTAAGATTTAGAATTATAAACTGACAACAGTTTTGCAGTGAACATTTGTCTGTATTTTCTGTAGTTGTGCCTATTTGCCAAAGTTTGTAATTACATCCTTACAACTGACATAT
>CAIGQZ010035013.1:2204133-2217863 GCA_903798205.1 Danio tinwini | reverse complement strand
CTGCAACCCAGTACTGGGAAACACCCATACACACTCATTCACACACATACACTACGGCCCTTCAAGCTGCAACCCAGTACTGGTAAACACCCGTACACACTCATTCGCACACATACACTATGACCAATTTGGTTTATTCAATTCACCAAAACCACGCCAACACGGGGAGAACATGTTCAGTAAACACACAGAAATGCCAACTGGCTTGGCTGGGACTCAAACCAGCGACTTTCTTGCTGTGAGGCGACAGTGCTAACCACTGAGCCGCCATACTGCCACTTATTATTGTAGATGTAATTTTTTTTGCACTCTTTGAATAGAACTATTGTTCATAACAACAGCATTTTAAAATACAATCTTTTGATAAATCGGAAAAGCATTTATTTTCACTTTCGATCAGTTTCCTGACAAATAATAATTTTTTTAAGGTAAAAATGAAATATTTATTATTAGATATATTTACATACAAAACAGTTATTCTAAGTTTAAATAACATTTGATAATATTACAGTTTGTATTGTGTTAATGTTGTATTTGTATCAAATAAATGCAGCCTTGGTTAGCTGAAGAATCAATTTTTTATTTTTAACATCTGACTGGTAGAAAACTTGCAGTTATTTAATGATTAGAAGTAAAAAGGAGCTTGGAAATCCTATAAAAATATTATAAAAAAAAAAAAAAAAAGTAGTTTTTAACCCTAGGTATATGTGGTTTAAGGCGTCTTCTCCTGATAACGCAGTAAAAAACTTACACTTTCAGTTTTGATCGTGCAGATAAAAGTAATTTTAAAATTATTAAAATGAACTGAATCTCAGCAAATACTCAACAAAGAGGCATGATAGATATATCTACAGACAGCTTAGAATTTCTACTTTTAAATTGACCAAGTCGAAAACAAGTAATCTCAGCCCAGCTTGTGCTGTTTACAGTGGTATTACACTTTAGCCATTAATATGTTTTTAAGATACTGAAAACAACACAAATGTTAGTGCATGTCAAAACTTCTCCAGGGCCGCAAAACTCCCTTAGACCCTAGAGGTTAAAGTGTTGTTACAGGCTGTTCACACATTGGTGATTGAAAAGTTATACAAAAAATGAAAATGTATATATACCATAGCCCCTTTAAGATGATTTTAAAGGCTCTTTAATTCAATTCAATTCAATTCATCTTTATTTGTATAGCGCTTATACAATGTAGATTGTGTCAAAGCAGCTTCACGTGGAAGTTTATAGTGAATTGAAACAGTGTCAGTTCAGTTTTCAGAGTTTAAGTTCAGTTTAGTTTAGCTCAGGTCAGTGTGGGTTAATAATCACTACTGAGAGTCCAAACACTGAAGAGCAATTCCATCGATGCGCAGCTCTACAGATCCCGAACCATGCAAGCCAGTGGCGACAGCGGCGAGGAAAAAACTTCACCAATTGGCGAAAGTGAAGAATTTAAAAAACCTCGAGAGAAACCAGGCTCAGTTGGGCACAACCATTTCTCCTATGGCCAAACGTCTTGTGCAGAGCTGCAGTCTAGGCGCAGTAGCTGGACCTCAGCGAAGACATGTCTGTCCTTGGAGCATCACAGGAATCAGTCTCATGCTCGCCACCATGACCACCATAGCAGCAGCTCAGGATACGGCCTGGTCCAGAAACCTTGGGATCGTCTCGTCGCTGGTCTTGGATCGCATCAGTGGCACTGCATAGTCTGAGGGCCTCGAGATGAGTACCCCCAGGTGGAAATACAGAATAAGGAGAATAATTTGCGTAGCTGCTGTTCATAGTGTATATAAACGAGAAGCAAAATCCTGTGTGGGGCACATCATGCGTCATACCGCTATGTAATGCACTGAGTGTATGCTTTGCTAAAAAGATAGGTCTTTAATCTAGTTTTATTTTAACACAAATACTTTTTTTTTATTCTAATATTTATTAAAACAATTTATGTTGTTATAATTATTTTGTTATATAGCAGCAAATTTGTGTTGGTCATCTGTAATCCTACAAATCTTTTTTTGATGGTCAATTTGAGTATTAGTATGACTATTAGTATGACTATAAGAAACTTTGCAAGTACATGTCAACTTACACTAACCCTAACCCCAACCTAACAATCTACTCATAAACTAATGAGAATTAGTTGGCATGTAGATGCAATGTAACTTCAATTTAACAAACAGACCATCAAAATAAAGTGTAAGCAAAACTCGTCTGCTACCAGTGAGAATGAAACTTTTTTGTGATGAAATAATATAACAAAACATTTCCCTTAAAGTACAATAGAGAACAACGTTTTTGGACCTTAGATTTTATTTGTATGTTGTTTAGTTGCTGATTTTAGTTTATTTCTCTATTTCAACTTCTTATTTTCTACAGGTAGTGGATCATGCTGGGTCTGTGGAGGAAGGAGCTGCTCTTATCTTCTCTCAGCTGGAAAGAATCATAAAACAAGTGAGGGTTGTGGTTTATAGCATGTTGTGCACCTCACACAGATAAAAAAAAACCTCAGCAAGTTCTGCATATTAGTTCAGTATTGTCAGCCACTACACTGGCCTCGTTTGACCCCATAAGTGCTTATTACTTTAAAACATTTAAAGCCAAAATCTTACTTGTATTGAGTAGTCTAGCCGAGCTGGCTCTAATACTTTGAAACCTTCTGTCTGATGGCAGCAGCTGGAAGAGACTGTGGAAAGGATGGGTAAGTCTTTCACAATACTGCTAGCTTTGTGACATGAGAGGAAAATATCCTGAATGGAGGGTAGAGGGGCACCGGTAATCTTTTCGGCTGTGTTCACTGTGCGCTTAAGGGTCTCGCGGTCGGCAGCACTGCAGCTCCCATACCAGACAGTGATGCAGCTGGTCAGCACACTCTCAATGGTTCTCCTGTAGAATGTGGAGAGGATTGGTGGAGGGAGACTTGCTCTTTTCAGTCAGCGGAGAAAGTGTAGGCGTTGTTGTGCCTTCTTGGAGAGTGACGTGGTGTTGGTAGTCCAGGTGAGATTCACTGTGATGTGCACCCCCAGGAATTCAGTTCTGCTGACTCTCTCAGAAGGTCCATATTGACCATATTTTGATTGGTCATGAAATTGCATTCATGCAGCTCTCTCTCACACACACACACACACACACACACACACGCACACACACACACGCACACACACACACACACACACACACACACACGCACACACATGATGTACGCTGAACACGGGCAAAATGATCATACTTCATTTGTCAAAAAACTGATAAACTGTCATTTTACTAAAGCAAAACATGTGTGAGGTACCATCTTCACAAGCCAAACTTATTTTGCAGATGTTAGCAAGATGCCAGTGAAGATACAGCATCAACCAGCCATGTCTGTCAAAGGACACTGGATGAGTGCAGCCAGAAAACAACAAAAAAACAAACAAGCTATAAAGTAAAATTATTCCATTGCTGGAATGCATCACATACTGCAGGGGTTCTCAACCTTTTTCAGTTCGATACCTCCTTCTCCGAATTTTTTTTGAAGGCCCACCTGTCTGACATTTTCAATATATAATTCATTAAGATATTTATTCATTTATTTATTAAAACACACACACAGATTTAAAGCTCCTGAATTCTTTACTTCAGTTCTTTACAACTGCAGAGTATTTGGGCCTTTCTTCAATAAACGCTCTAACATCTAACAGTAAAGACACTTTAAATCTGTTAAAAGGCGCCGAGTTGGCCTGTACTGTACTGACAGGAACAGTGAAAAGCTGTTCACTACTGAAATCACATCATTTCAATTTCAATCATTTTAATGACAACATTTAATCATGGAATCAAATAATTCTAGTATAATTTTTTAGTTCATTTTAAGCTGTCAAGTGGCAGGATCGATGAGGCCCACCGGTTAAGAATCCCTGACATACTGCACACCCATCAACATTGTTCAGGGCCATACAAGTTGCATTTGAGGTGATCTACGGCCCAGACCCAATTCTACCCCTTAGCTCTTACCCTTACCTGTGTCTCAATTCTCTTTACCTTAAGGGCGTAGGGCTAAGGGGAAGAGCTAGATAGCTCTTGAAACTGAGATTTTTCAGGACCACACTCGAAACAAAGGGGTAAGAAAATTTCCCAGACTACACCATCTACAACGACAGCATGGCTGCACGAGGAAGGAGATGCACAAATTAGTATTTTTTGTCATTATTACGAATTTTTACAACAAAAAAGCATACGTTTAATTATATTCATAATTGCGTTTGTGTTTTACGTCATGCTTTTAAAAAAAAAAACGCAAATATAAATCTACAGGGTGGGCCATTTATATGGATACGCCTTAATAAAATAGGAATGGTTTCCTGAATACAGTTTCCTGAAAAGTGGATTGGTCGTCGTGGGCCAATTGAATGGCCCCCAAGGTCTCCCAATCTAACCTCGTTAGACTTTTATGTTTGGGGTCATCTGAAGGCAATTGTCTATGTAATTTATTAAGGTATATCCATATAAATAGCCCACCCTGTATAATCTATAGTTCCTATAACTCTTGTATAGCAGTCCCTTAACATTCTATCACTTGATGACACTGGAATATCTTGTCAGAAAAGTCTAGTGGCTGGGAATGTCCTTTTTACAGTGTCTGCTATAATGTTAATGCGGTTTTTGTGTGTTTACATGGATAAATATGGCCACAATGTAAATGTACAGTACAGTTACGATCTCATTGCCACATTATATCTTTATGATAACATGATATCGTTGCCTTCCATGATTTCCCGAAGATAAATAAAAATAAAAATACATAACACAATTGAAATAACTACAGCAGTCTCCGTCTTCAATCTCATATGAAGTAAGAGATCGCGATGACATATGATGACGTGTGCAGGTGCTGTAGTGGTGTTCCATTTCTTAGGGGTACGTTTTAAAGCCCTTCCCCTTCACACTCCGTTTCAAGGGCCAAAGGGAAGGAGTAGGGGTACAAAAATAGAATTGGCATTGAGCCTACATATACAAGGACATATAAACTGTACAACACTGAAATCGCTTTAAAAAAAAGTGATTCAGTTGGCAAGAGGCACTTCCATTGCCCTTATTAGAGAACACTGGACATCAGTAAGTAACTAAAACTATACGCAGTCTATCATTATGTATATTTTAAATGTGTGATTAATCTAGATTAATCAGAGACCATGATTGTGATTAAATAGTCACATTTTTTTTATCAATCGCAGCCCTAGTAAAAATACAGCAATGATAGTTTAAATACTGATTGTTTTTTTAAGAAATTGTGTTAAAACTGAAGAAGTAAAATGTTGATACATTCATTCATTTATTTATTTTCTTACAGCTTAGTTACTTGTTTATCAGGGGTCGCCACAGCGGAATGAACCACCAACTATTCTGGCATTTGTTTTTTTACTCAGCAGATGCCCTTCCAGCCGCAACTCAGTACTGGGAAACACTCATACACTCTCACATTCACACGTACTCGTACACTATGGCCAATTTTTTGTTCATCCAATTCACCAATACCACATCTTTGGACTGTGAAGGAAACTGGAGCACCTGGATGAAACCCATGCGAACATTGGGAGAACATGCAAAATCCGCACAGAAATGCCTACTAACCCAGCCGGGACTCAAACCAGCAACCTTCCTGCTGTAAGGTGACAGTGCTGACCACTGAGCCACCGTGCCACCCCTATGTAGATACAATACAATGTAAAATATTAGCAAATTGATATTGATGAGTGATATGAGGGAAACATGGAGTCAGCACGGATAATTCACTGTCTGATTTGGTGGCAGGCAGACACGCACTACTGCTAACACAAAGCACATGTACCAAATACCTTATTTGTGCATTCTGTGAGAAAATGTAGCTCGATTTCAATTTTGTTTTGGTCACAAGTATGCTCTTCTCGTGGCAGTCATGTTTTTCTGTATCTCCCAGTCTCTATGGTCAAGGTGGCTCTCGGTTTCTTTTAATCTGCCACTGTGTACAGAAGGTCTGCCATGTGCTTTTTTTTTTGTTTGAGTTTCTCTCGCTCTCTCTTCAGGAGTTGTTGGGATTGGAGTTAGAGGAGAATGGAGCGGTGGAGGAAAGAGAAGAGGAAGACTCTGGTGATGTGCTTTGGGATCTTCATGATGAGCAGGAGCAGATAGAGGCATTTCAACAAGCTTGCGGCGCTGCTGCCAGATTCAGCTTCCAAAAGGTATGACAATATCCTATTGATTATTATTGACAAATATTTTAACCGATCAGTAGATCCACTATAAATCTGAGGGAAAATATGTGCAATTTTGCGTTCAAGGAAAGCTCAGAGTCTACATGCATCCATGTGTATTTGCATTTGTTCAGAGGCCACCTAGTACAAACTGTGCAAGTAAACTTTCGGGCTGTCAGAATTTAAATTCGCCCGATGAATAATTGTTTAGGAAATAATTGCTGTGTCTTGGTTTGGGGCTGCATTTCTGCCAGTGTGATTGTATTGAAATGATGGAATTGTGAATGCTGGAAAGTACAGACAGGTTTAAATTAATTATGCCGTTTCTTCTAGAAAGCGCCTCATTGGTGAAGATTTTATTTTTCAGTATGCTAATGATCCCAAACACACTGCCAATGCAGCCAAATCATATTTGGGGGAAAAAAGGTAACACTTTATTTTGATGGTCCACCTGAGTATTAGTAGACTGTCTGCTTAATATCTGTTGATACTGCTCCCTCAACAGACATTTATTAAACTGACTATTAGAAACTTTGCAAGTACATGTCAACTTACATTAACCCCAACCTAACAGTCTACTTATAATCTAATGAGAATTAGTTGCCATGTAGGTGCAATGTAACTTAATCTCATCAAACGGACCATCAAAATAAATTCTGACCAAAAAAAAAACAGATAGTCATGAAATGGCCTCCACAGAGTCCAGACCTGTTTATGATATAGACAGGATGGGTTCACTTGCACAGAAAAACAAAGATATGACAGCCTAAAAAGAAAGATATGACAGCCTAAATCTAAAATGATAATACACAGCACACTATTTCAGAAAACTTTCATATTCCCAAAACAGTTGAAGTTGTGCTTGGTCGCAGGCTTTTACTTGACAAACTCATTTTGTTCTAAAAATTGTGTTCTTTTTTATTTTGTTTTGAAAAGTACTGTGCAAGAGTCCAAAGCACCAAAGCTGATACTTTAAATCTCACTCCCATGGGTCATTGTTTATATATATATATATATATATATCCTTTACTTAAACAGCTTTTAATGCCTATTTTTATTGTGATGTGAGGACAACTAGTGTGGTTAAACATTGATAGCTAAAAAATAATACTTATTTTATTTTAATATATAAAATATTGTGGGCATCACGGTGGTGCAGTGGGTAGCACGATCGTTTCACAGCAAGAAGGTCGCTGGTTCGAGCCTCAGCTGGGCCAGTTGGCATTTCTGTGTGGAGTTTACATGTTCTCCACATGTTCGCGCGGGTTTCCTCCGGGTGCTCCGGTTTTCCCCACA
This sequence comes from Danio tinwini, assembly GCA_903798205.1. Classification (NCBI taxonomy): domain Eukaryota; kingdom Metazoa; phylum Chordata; class Actinopteri; order Cypriniformes; family Danionidae; genus Danio; species Danio tinwini. Next base: position 2,210,376 of record CAIGQZ010035013.1, on the reverse strand, counting down.
ATCCAAAGACGTGGTATAGGTGAATTGGGTAAGCTAAATTGGCCGTAGTGTATGTGTGTGAATGAGCGAGTATGGATGTTTTCCAAGTGATGGGTTGTAGCTGGAAGGGCATCCTCTGCGTAAAACATGTGCTGGATAAGTTGGCAGTTCTTTCTGCTGTGGCGACCCCAGATTAATAAAGGGACTAAGCCGAAAGAAAATTAGAGAATAGCATTTTTTGGCTGGCCAGATTTTCTAGACACTCTCAACCGAAATGTACGGTTAACTGTTTAGTATGGCATGATCATAGCTAAAAAAGTTGTCCTATGTTTCTGGAAGAAAAATGTTAGGCCTCTTTTTTCTGACTGGCTTCTTGGACTCACCTCCACTTTACATTAGGAAAGAATTAGATATACCACTTCTGGGAACTCTTTGATAAAATGTGGGATCCAGTCTTTTGTTTTCTAAAACACAATAAAGACTAATAGTGTTTAATTTCTGAAGATTTGTAAGTTTTTTTTCTCGCTCTTTACATCCATTGCTGTGTCTTTTTGTAGGTCACATATGTCTTGTATGTCGTTATTTTCCCTTGTTCCATGCTTTATTTTACATTTTGCACAGATTATTGTTTCATGATGGGTTTGTTTGTCTGTTCCTTGTTTTTCTGTCTGCAAAAACTATAATAAATATTTATAAAATATTTAAAAAAAGTTATTGAAACTAAAAAAACTAACTGAAATTAAATGTTTTAAATAAATGGTGTAAATGAAAAAAAAAGAAAATGAATGAATGAATATAAAATATTGTGCTTAAATGACAGTAAATGTGTAATTCTATGGACCCTTTGGAGCTGCATTAGAAAAATTAATAATTCGTTTTTTTTTAATTTGACACAAAGATGATATAATACATTTGTAAATTTATTAATGTATCATACATTTTTTTTATCTAAATAATAAAAATATGTTATTCTTATGCAAGGGTTTAGGATTATGATGACGCATCATAACAGTCCTGTGAAAAGGGTCCATTAGTTTAATAGTGTATTGTTTCTCTTTATAGTATGTTGACAGACTCAATGACATGGTAGCTGCCCCTCCACCCACTCCTCCACTGCTGGTATCTGGTGCACCTGGATCAGGCAAATCACTTTTGCTGGCTAAATGGTTATTTCATATTAATTCTAAGTGTTTTATTGCATGATAACTATGTATGTCCATCACACAATAAACAATGCCATTTCTTTACAGGATAGAGTTGCAGCAGAAACACTCTCCCAACACCCTCATCCTTTATCACTTTACGGGACATCCTCTCTCTACCAGCACAGATCCTGTGCTTATCATCAAACGCCTCACAGTAAAGGTGAGACACAAACAAACACATTAATTTCATTCCATTTCCATGACACACCATAGGGGTATTACACAAAAATAAGGTAAGGAATTAAGCTGGGATTTTGATGCTATGCTGGCTGAATTTAGTATTGACTCATTTAGCATGAAAGTAGGCTAAATTAACCTGAATTAAGTTACTATGGAGATTTATTCTTTGCAGCTAGCCTACAACCAGGCTAAGATTAATCCTAGTGATTTATATGTTAGTTTCATTGTCCGTTTTACTAGAAATAATGTGTTTTATGTTTACTCCATGCTCTTGACTATTTACATATATTTTCCAACTATTAGAATAAAAAAAGTATGTTTAATTGTATTAGCAATCATTTTATCTACCTACCTACCTACCTACCTACCTATCTATAATTTCAAACAAAATATTGCTAAATCAAAACTACAAACTAGAAAATGTCAACAATTTAATATTCTTTATGATTAAAAAAAAAAAATATATATATATATATATATATATATATATATACAATTTTGATGATGATCGTGATGATGATGAAACATCCTATAATCAGGGCTTGACAATACAGTTTTTCTCAGTCGCTTTGGTGCATTTCTCACAACACTATTTACATTTGCACAACAGTTAATGCATTTCTAAAACAATTAGTACAAACTGCAAAACCTAGTTGATAACCTGTAAAAGCGTGTCACTTGCTTAAAATGGAGAGCTCATTCCTCAAAAACAAGTATTCATGTCAATAAAAGTGTCAGTGTCATCACAATGAAAAGTTCTGACATCCTTGTTTATGAACAAGATAATCAAATGGCTTTGTCATGTTTTCATTATGATAGTTTACTCTGTAAATTTACTCTGTGAATGTACAATTCAAAAAAGTCAGATTTTGGTGACACTTCCTGAAAATGCTCAAGACAGCAATATATACTATTTGCACAGCCATTTGAAAACTACAGTAAAGTTAGACATCACTGCATTTAGTGAGGTATCTGGGTACAAGACACTGAGTATGTATGTTTCACATTTTTACTGCATTTGCTCTTTGCAATTCTAATTTATTCACAGCATTGTGCAAAAGAATAAATACACCCTTGTTTACAACAAACATAAACTCCCTTTGGGTAGAGCTGTGCACAACTGTAAACAACATTGCAGTACATATTGGAACTGAACCTACAACATACACAGGTCTGTAAATCATTCATGAAATTGTTAAATTTAGAAGACATTTTCAGAAAAAAAAAGATTTACATTTTTTTATAAAGTTTGCTTGACAGATTTGACAATTAGTTCAACATTTTTGTATGTAATGACTAAAGTAATGAAATGAGGACTATTAGTTTTATATTCAGCATTCACAAGTTTACTTCATTTTGACTGACATGACATAAGCAAATGATAATGTTATAAAACAGCAGAGAGTTGCATGAAAGCAATTGATGCATGTCCAAAAGCATTTTCAATTTGTTGGAAGGAATGAGAAACTGCTATTATGATGTGCACAAATGACTAATTGTTTTGAGAAATGCATAAACTGTTGTGCAAATATAAATAGTGTTGTGAGAAATACACCAAAGCGACTGAGAAAAACTGTAACACCGCCAAATGAGGGTAGATTTCAGTTGTGGCGGGTTAGAGAGCCATTTCTACTAGCCACTTTGGCTGGTTGACAATAATTTTTAAATTGTAGTTCATCGAGAAGCCACATGACTGACAAAATCCTGCGAGCAAAATAAATCAGGTGAATATCCAATGAGAGGATGATCATGAGCACGATGAGATGCAGGCTTTTTTGAGGCTTTCTTACTGACGAGGGCTTAAGTTTCGAGCACTTTGATGCGCAGGAGAGTTTATAAAACTTGCGCGCTCCCGTTTCCCTGTGCGAAGCCATAGATATTTACATTAGATGTCGCTTACCCTATCGTTGTCTATTGGAAGGAATGCGTCAAGAGAGCATTGTTTTAGAGAGCACTATTTTAGTACAGGGTATCGCTCCTTTGAAATTAATGTGAGACCAAGATGCAGTAGAGGACTGGCCATCCAGAGCCTGAGATATATACACATATATACATATATCGATGATCAGGAGTTTTCCCGGTGGTCTGTGTGCAAATATTTTTTTAAATTGTGAAAATTATACCTTTACATCACTTTTCTACATTGATAGATAAGTGACTGCACTGTCATTGCCGACAAAGAGCATGTGTTTGTGTGCATGGAAATGTATTATCCTCCCGCCCTGTTAAACTCGATCTAATCCGTGTCCTGAAAACACACCCCAAGTGATTATACTTTGATTATCGCACACGGTATGCTTTCTTTAGCTTACAGTTATTTGTTTTATTTATTTATGGCTTAATTATCATTCTTTACAATAACATTGCTGTAATAGGAAATTAACTTGCCATTTATGTATAGTTAACTGGTGGTCTGGGACCTTTAGCCTGGACAGACTACTGTTCATAGTTTTAGATATTATGTAGTTATTTTTAAAATGTCATTTTTTTTAGAGAAAGTTTTTGTTCAATAAAAAGTGCATGTATACAGCTATATTTAGCTTGTTTTTATTTATTAGTTAAAACTTAGTTTGTAGCTAAGAAATAATTAGTTATTTGTTTATTTATTTTTGGTGTCGCCAAGAAAAAATAGATAAATCCTTAGTGTTAAGTGCTGAAAAGTTATGTGAAATAAGAACTAATTGCAATGCAACACTGTAAAACCACAACGCATATAATATATATTTCCCAACAACAAAATTGTCATCTTACCTAAGAATTTCAATGCTATTTATAACAGCATAAGCCACCATTATGCTTATTCAAAACAGTAATTAAGCATTGCTTTGCTTATGTTTTGCATATGGTACATACTCTATAGTTTTGATTTACCTTTTTGTATGATAAATACATACTACTGATACATGCTTATATAGACAGTTATCATCTTATGCAGTCTTGGACAGCTTACTGTTGGCTCTAACCTTTGCAGTGTGTTCGAGTGCTACTTTTTTAACTTTTTATAGTGCAGAAACACACAAGGTAATAAACCCGTTGGACTTCATCAGCATTAGGTTTCTGATGTGGGTTTAGTGTGTCATGGCCCTAGGGTCTTTTAACTGTAAAAGAACAGAGGCACTGAACACAACCAGTTCCTTTATTATGTGTGTGTGCAAAATATTGTCAGTATATAGCTGTACTAGGGTTTGGTGATATGGCCAAAATATAAACTATGGTGTATATATATATAATGGGTGGGCATATATTAATTCCTTTAATCTAGATTAATCTTACTGTAATCGTGGAATTAATCTAGATTAAAATGGCTCATTTGAATTCTGCCGAAGGCATTTAGAATATGTGTGCTACCCAAATAATGACTTAAAGTAAGTCTTTGAGTGGCTCATCTCCTATTTCCAAAATGCATCACAAACTGCTTGAAAAACTGTTCTACTATGATAATTGGTGATGAAAATAAATAATGTTCAATAAGATGTACTTGTGTTTACTAACTGTTTATTCAGTTAAACATGAACTTTGAACTGTAGGCCTACATAAGCTATAGTTATTTTTAAAATGTCATTTTTTTAGAGAAAGGTTTTGTTGAATAAAAAGTGCATGTATACATCATTCATATTTAGCTTGTTTTTGATTTTTTTTATTAGTTAAAAATTAGTTTGTAGCTAAGGAATAATTATTTATTTGTTTCTTTATTTTTGGTGTCGCCTGAAAAAAATTTGGTAAATCCTTAGTGTTGAGCCCTGAAAAGTTATGTGAAATAAGAACTAATTCCAATGCAACACTGTGAAACCACAACACGTTTGCTCACGCTCATTGAGCGGGGTCATACACAACACACACAAAAAGGTAAATGAATGAGGCATGTGGACATAGCACAAAATCTAAATTAAGTAATTTTAGCATGCCAAAGTTTAATTTATGCATATAAAATATATTTCCCAACAACAAAATTGTGGCTAGTGGAAATGCAGAGTGGCTAGTAATGTTGGAAATCTACTAGCCACAGTGGCTGATGATCAAAAAAGTTAGTGTCAAGCCCTGCCAATAATATATATTAAATAGATTTAATTACAAAGAAAACTCCTAAATGAAAGTGATATATAAATGATCAATTAGATACAGATAAAAAAAACTTGATGAAATAAACTAAACAGATAAAATAGATGTGCAATATTTTTAAGTGTTTGCAATAATCTTCACTAAAAATTAGTAACATTAATGTCCACTGGTCAAAATTAAGACAAACTGAACGATTAAATTTGATAATACGTCTCACCTCATATGTTTCTGTTAATTCTCTGAATGAAAGTAATGGGAGTTCACTGATTGGTGGGCGAGAGAGGCGTTTCAACTCATTAACTGATTGGCTCACATTGGATTTTATTCATACTTGCATCATTGATTCAGTGATTGATCCCGTGGTCTGTTAACAAATGCACTTATCTTGACTATCTACATTGGGCTTGACAAAGAGGCTCGTTCTAATCCTGGATCAGCAAACGTGCAACAGTCTAAGCTGCGAAACTAGGTCAAGCTGCACTTTTGCTGTTATCCTGGCTTTCTTGATTCAACTTTTGTGCAATACCCCTCAGGCTGACAGTTAATCATCCCATCTGTATGCATCTGCAATGCTATCAGTAAGAGAGAGAGAACTCTGATTGACTGTTCAGTTTAGCAAAAATCTTTGTGTGAGAGTGAAAGCAAAAATGAAGAAAGCGTTTCTATTTTTGTCATCTTATCTTGCTATTTATAACAGCATAAGCCAGCATTATTCATTTTCAAAACAGTAATTAAGCATTGCTTTGCTTATGTTTTGCATATGGTACATGCTGTATAGTTTTGATTTACCTTTTTGTATGATAAATACATACTACTGATA
>CAIGQZ010035013.1:2145910-2194133 GCA_903798205.1 Danio tinwini | reverse complement strand
AGCAGTTTCTGAAATACTCAAACTAGACTGTCTGGCACCAACAACCATGCCATGTTCAAAGTCACTTAAATCATCTTTCTTCCCCATTCTGATGCTCAATTTGAACTGCAGCAGATCATCTGGACCATGTCTACATGCCTAAATGTATTGAGTTGCTGCCATGTAAATGGCTGATTAGAAATTTGCGTTTATAAGCAGTTGGATAGGTCTACCTAAAAAAGTGGCCAGTGAGTGTAAGTCTGTGTTCATCTGTGTTTATATATTAAGACTGTGCATCTGTCAAACAGGAGAAGAAGCTGGAGAAACACTGTCGTTCAGCCGCAACATGCAACGCACTCTATGTCTCACTACTGGGCCGACTCATTACACAGTAAGTAGGTGTGTGAGTGAGTGACTATATTTAAAATAAGAATATATCACATCAACACTTTGAGGATCATACTGCAGCCTCAATATACGTATAATACTGTCATATTAAATATTTCTATTTTAGATATATTCTATTTAGTATAAAATGTGTGTTAAATCAAATGAACATTTATTGTGCATGTATGCATGTACAGTGGGGGAAATAAGTATTCAACACTTGAAATTAGTATTCAACACTTCACTTTTTGTCTCAGAAAACATGTTTCTAAAGGTGCTGCTGACTTGAAATTTTCACCAGATGTTGGTAACAACCAAAGAAATGTGTATATGCAAATTAAACAATATTGATTAGTTTACAAATGAAGTTATGTGTAATAAAATAAAATGACACAGGGAAAAAGTATTGAACACGTGAAGAAGGGAGGTTTAGTAAGGCAGTGAAAGCCCAGACAGCAGCTGAAATCTCTCAGTAGTTCTTCAGCAACCCTCTGCCCTTCGTCATTGTTGGACTGAAGCAGGTAATATCAATTTACATCTACATTAGCAGGATGATGAAGATGAAACCAGGGTGGACATTTCAGCAAGACAATGACCCAAAACACAGCCAAGGAAACTTTTAAATGGTTACAGAGTTGTAGAATAACCCAGCCAATCACCTGACTTAAATCTAATAGAAAATACAAAATAAAGATTTGATAGACTGATAGATTTGTTGAAGTCTGTGTAAAAAAAAATACACCTGAGCAATGCATGACTTCATTCTCCATAGGAGATATTGCAAGTAAAATATCTGGTTACATCAGTCAAAATTTACCAGGAAGTGTACAGGCCATTGCTTTGTCTGACTTCAGATATTTGGCCACAGGACATCAGTATTCTCTCACACTGCTCTGCTGTGGTCTTGATAATCTATTCTTCAATCTCTTCCACAGTTTAGTGACTGTAGATGGATCAAAAGCCATAACTCTGTTGCCAGTGATTAAGACTTTGGGCTGGTCCTTTCATTATTTCACTGTTTTTAGCAATAGCTTTTTTCTTTAGTCCTTTTGCTGTGACAGCATTGTCATGCATGAAAACTGCTGGCTGATTGGGCAATTAGGGAAGGAACCGCATATTGCGAAGTAGCTTCTGATAAACATGCATATCACCCTGACATTTAGCTGTGTAAGAGGACAAGAAAACATCCTCCAGACAATGACATTTTCTCCTCCATCTGTCACTAACTTTATACATTTACATTTATTAATTTAACACTTTTATCCAATGGGACTTACAAATGAGGATACAATAAGCACTTCAAATCACCAGAGAGTACAGTGCCTATAGAAAATCATCATACCCTGTGCAAATATCTACTTGTAGTGAAATTACACTGCGTTTAAAAAGACCTTCAGGAAAAACATTGTAAAAAGGCACAGATTGATGTAGACAATAATTGATTTAGTTGGAGAGGAAAAGAGTGTTTCATACAGGTGGTTTGTCAAACCCACTCACATGCATGGAGAACACTCGGAATTGCACAATATTCTCCTAGAAACATGGATTGTTTATAACAAAGTGTTTTGTATAAATAGGGATTGCTATTGTTGGATAAAGTTAATATTAAGTATCTATGAAACAGATGAGTATTCAGATGTTTCTTAAAAATGGCCAGAGACTCAGTATGCATAGAGTTTGGCAAGTCATTTCACTAGGAAGGAACATTAAAAGTAAAGGTCCTTACGATTAAATTTTGTGCCTCTTTAGGGATGGAATCCCAAAGTGACGTTTGATAACAGATTCCTGATGACCACAAAAGCCTGAAGTAGTGGGCTCATGTAGAAGGGTGTAGAGACAGCAATTGTTTTGTAGGCCAATGACAGCTTCTTGAATTTGATGTGAGCGGTGATTGGCAGCCAGTGTAAACTGAGGAATATAGGTGTGACATGCTTGTTTCTATTCATTGAAGATCACTCTTGCTGCTGCATTCTGAATCAGTTGCAGAGGCTTGATTGAGTTGATTGGAAAGCCAGCAAAGAGGGTATTGATAATTTGCAATAGCCTGGACAGAACAAGAGCTTGGACAAGCAGTTGAGTAGCATGTTCTGATAGGAAAGATCTAATATTCCTGATGTTATACTTTACAAAGATTAGGTTCAGTCTTTGCCCAATTTGACAAAGAACATGATGTTTTCCATGGGACCTAAATTAAGTTGCTTTCATCACCAAGGCAAGTTTATTAATATAGCACATTTCATACACAGTGGCAATTCAAAGTGCTTTACATAAACAGGAATAAAAGAGACAACTATAGTAAAATAAAAACAAAAAATAACAGTGATTAAAATAGATTAAAATGTGTTAAAACAGGTTATAAGAGAATGATAAAGAAAAGAGAAACACAATAATGCGTTCTGTCAGACGTAACACAGTGCTCCTTCAGTAAAGGCACAGCTAAACAGATGTTTAGATGCAGCTAAATGTGAATGTGCCTAATGTTGGAGCACATCTGATCATTTCTGGAATCTGATTCCAGAGGCGGAGGGTTTAGTAGCTGAAGGCTGATTCACCCTCAATTCAGTTTATATGTTCCTAAAGATCTGAGTGACCTGTTAGTATTCAGTGAGCATATCTGTAATGTATTGAGGTCCTCGGCCATTTAGTAATTTATAGATAAGTAATAATACTTTAAAATCTATTCTGAATGTAACTGGGAGCCAGTGTAAAGACCTGAGGACAGGTGTTATGTGCTCTGATTTTCTGGTTCTTGTAAGAATCCTGGCTGCAGCATTCTGAATGAGCTTCAACTGTCTGACTGTCTTTTGGGAAGGCCAGTGAGGAGTCCAGCAAAGTGAACTATGGACACAACATGCTTTTCCTCAAAAGTTAGTTTACTGTAGCTTTTTGATTTTTTTTTCTGTTCATGAGAGGTTTGGTCACTTCTGGGCTTTCAGTCCAAATTCTCTTAAATGTCAGTATGCCCAGATACAGATCTTAACCCTGTTCAGCGCTGAACTGATGACCAACTCCTGCTGCAGTGTTGAACCAAATGCCCATTAAGAATCTCCAATTTATCCTGTTCTTTATCCTTCATGAATGATCATCCATTTTAAGGATCCTAATAATGTTAGTTGTAAGGAGGCAATATTCTAGAAATTACCTATGTAAATTGACCAATTTTCCTGCTGTGACTGAGGGTCATGCTATGAATTTATATTTTAATTAAACCTCTGTTGAGAGTCCTGGACGCCTACCTAGGGAGGTGTTCCAGGCATGTCCCACTAGGAGGAGGCCTCAGGGAAGACCCAGGACACACTGGAGGTACTATGTCTCTCGGCTGGCCTGGGAATGCGTCGGGATCCCCCTGGAGGAGCTAAAGGAAGTGTCTGGGGAGAGGGAAGTCTGGGGTTCTCTCCTAAGACAGGGCTCGAAATGAACCTTTTTTCTTCTTAGCACCGGTGCTCCTAACTTCAAAAATTTAGGCGCACCAGACAACGTTTAGTCGCACCCACCAAAAATTATGAGCACTGTTACACGTTTTATATTAACAGATTCTATTATATTTTAACACTCTAATCACAACAAACAAATAAACAAAAATTGGCATGCGCTCACCGGCCCTGCACGCACTGCTTGACGTGAATGAGATGAACTGAATTAACAATAATAACTGTGTTGTTCTCACGGGTGGTGTCTGATATTGCACAGATGATATTGACATATAACTTATTATTTGCATATGTCATCTTAATAGCAATAACCGTCTTTTCATGAGCTGCAACATTAGTTTTATCTTAATGAATGCATGCTCTTTAACGATGGTGAACGCAGTGTCAGTCGCACGACTGACAGCATCGTGATGATTAAATAATGTTAGAACATCTCGTGCTTAAAATGTGTAAATTCAGTGGCAAACACTGTTACCTGAAAACTTCGTCCCATCGGCTTTACGATGAATGCTTTAATCATTTTACAGCGGACTTTAAACACTGAAAGTCTTTTATCCACTCTTCGAAAAGTGTATGGACAAATAATGACATTCATTACATGATCACTAATCAGATCTACCATTATTTGTAACTTAGGTGATTTCTAAAACTAAAAATCTGTCAGTGTTGTTTTCATTCTCTCGTATCCAGACCTTTACATTTTCGCGGCTGTAGCTCCCTGTCATTAGAACTGAGTGATTGACAGCTGATATTAACCAATCCATTCGTGATCTGTGCTAGCGCAGTGGGCCAATAAGAAGAGCTTGAAGGCGGGGCAAGCATTGCGGGCTTTGTTTACTGCAGCAAGTTGACATGTCAACTGTTTGAAACCCTTTCTGAGCGCTGCGTTTGGTGTTTTTAGGTGCAAAGATGCTTAATGCCTCCTAATTCAGCGCATGTGGTGAACATTTTGCTGTAAAAACTGGTCGCACAACATCAATTTTATGCAGTCGCACAAATGCTCCCAAATATATTTTGAGGTTGCATAGATAAAATTTCAGGCGCATATGCGACCAAAACGGTCGCAATTTCAAGCCCTGTAAGACTTCTGCCCCCGCAACCCGGCCCTAGAAAAGCAGATGAAAATGAAATGAAATTAAAAGAAAACTTCTGTTGAGAGTAATAAAATGGTAAAAAGTTTTGATAATAGTACTTTGCTCAAAAAAAAGGCCATACTTCAAAAAATACTTCTTTTTTGTTTTTAGTTTGAGGGCAAACAGAAGTTTGAAAAGGTTTAGTGACAATATACTGATTTCGATCTCTTTAATACCCCCACACTGCAGTAGATCCAATGAGGTGAGCTTCTCATCTGGTGTGTGACTTTCTCAAAGTCTTTAAAATCTCACCTTGAGTGATTGTACAGGTGCGGACACATCTGTACCAGCTCTGCTACTTGACTCTCCAGTGTCTTAATGTGGCTATTTCATGTGGTGGTTGTTTTTAATGTTGTTCACCTATCAGACCCAGGGGCGAACTGGGAAAGTATTTTCAACCAGGCAAAAGTAACTGTCAGTCAGGCCACATCTGATGCGATCTAGAAAGTAAAGAGCAGGGAGGGGGGCATGGAGGGGTGCGCGACAGGCCAGAGTCCCGGTGGCAGGCCAGATTGACCGTCAGGCCACCGGGAAATGTCCCGGTGCTCCCTATGGCCAGTCCGCCCCTGATCAGACCCCCTTGGAATGAGAAACGAATTGGGGGGATGAAATTGCATGTCAAACAAGGTGGAGATTCAGAACACACTCACTGATTGGGTAATCACCATGGACCAATGGTAGCTCAACGTTGTTTAGGAGCTGAACAAACTTGAAATGAAGTACCTCAAAAGTCAGCTTTGGTGAGCTGTTTTGGACTGCTCAAATGAACTCAAAAAGTTCAAATTTACATTATTTCAGTTTATTCTTTGATTTTGTTTGACGTAGGGGTTAACAGTGGTTAACACTGTCACCCCACAGCAAGAAGGTCGCTGGTTTGAGTCCCGGCTGGGCCAGTTGACATTTTTGTGTGGACTTTACATGTTGTTCCCGTGGGTTTCCTCCAGGTGCTCCGGATTCCCACACGGTCCAAAGACATGCGCTATAGATGAACTGAATAAACTAAATTGGACGTAATGCATATGTGTGTGTGTGTGTGTGTGTGAGAGAATGAGTGTATGAGTGTTTCACAATACTGGGTTGTGGCTGCAAGGGCATCCGCTGCATTAATCATATGCTGGAATAGTTGGGAGGTTTTTTTCCGCTGTGGCGACCTCTGAAATAGAGACTAAACCAAAGGAATGAATAAACAAAGTATATCATGGCCTTCTTTCGGATAAGACGTTAAACCAAGGTCCTGATTCTCTGTGGTCATTAAAAATCCCATGGCACTTCTCGTAAAGAGTAGGGGTGTAACCTCTGTGTCTCTCAATCAGCCCTTTCAATCATAGCCTACCAATCATCCCCATCCACCAAATTGGCTCTATCACTGTCTCTGGTGTATAGCTGGTGTGTGGTGAGCGCTCTGGCTCCGTTGTCCTGTGGCTGCGATTGCATCATCCAAGTGGATGCTGCACACTGGTGGTCGTGTGAAGAGACCCCCCTCATGATTGTGAAGGGCTTTGGGTGTATGTCCATACACAATAAATGTGCTATATAAATACACATTACATTACATTCTTAGTTAGTACAAGATGGTAGAACTGTACTGTGGTTACTGTTCCATTATATTAGTGTTTGCGATTTTGGGAGCAAGCCATGTTCCCTAAACACACCAAACAAAAAAGTTTGGGTATTTACTGCTTCAATGCACATTTGATTGCTACTTCTGAAACTTTACAGTGCATATGTGGCATCTATGTATGACAACATGTTTTCATGTTTAATCTATTAGCTCCAGTACTTCTTGGACGTTGGACAGAACTCTACAACAGTGTGTGATGTGTCAAGATACAGTATCACTCTACAGACTGGGGCTGAAGGTAGCACTGGACTCACTCATCAGCGATCAGGAAAAAAACATCATGAAAGAGGTGAACTGTCCATTTTGAAGTAGAGTATTATTCAAAAGTCACTTCATTTACTCTTTATCTTAATTCATTTGTATATGGCCCCATGCAGTTATTGTGCCTAGTTTGTGCCAGCCACAATGGCATCAGCGAATCAGAAGTCTTGGAGCTATTCCCAGACCTGACTTTCCCTGCTCTCATCTCAATGCTACACAATCTGGAAAGGCTTCTCATTATTACTTATGCCTGTGGCCTTATACGCTTTCAGCACTCACAGGTGTGTATGACCCCATCCTTTAAGGTTTCTGTTGGTAAAAGTTAATGGTATTTTGATCCTTGTTGGTTAAGAAACTCACTTTCACATCTCATTGACAGAAATAAGTGAAACCAAAGAGAATTATAGTGAAACGTGCATTTTTTTTTTTGTTTGCGTGGGTTATTTTTCCAGGCATGTGAAGGGGTCAGCCAAGAGTTTCTGGATGGTGACAAATGCCGTGGATCCTACAGGGAGAAATGTATTAGCTTCTTCAGCCAGCAGTTGGAGTAAGAACATATATTTACTCATATTGAAGGGATTTGGATGTTTAGCATTTAGATGTGTTTGCCTATTTACTCACCTGGGAAGCATTGCAAATAAAAAGGTTACACTTTATTTTGTTGCTCCCCCTTGGACATTCTGCTAATTTTACTTAGCTTTGCTATTTAATGTCAACTTTTGTTCATTACAATTAGGGCTGCACGACATTGGAAAATCTGACATTGCAATATTGGTTTTTCTGCAATGTATATTGCAATATGAATACAATTTCACTATATAGCTTGAACAGCTCTGTTTGGAAAATTCTTGAATTTAGGTTGATTGTGGTGATTTTATAAGGGCGTGAATCATGTATAAATATAACAAACAAATTGCAAGCAAAATAATTATAATTGAACAAAAACAAAGTAAAATAAACTTTTTGTTTTCCAAAGAGTCAGACAGTATTCAGGTACAAAAACTGTATAGTCAATGTACAGTGCATCCGGAAAGTATTCATAGCGCTTCACATTTTCCACATTTTTTTTACATTACAGGCTCATTCCAAAATGGATTAAATTCATTTATTTCCTCAAAATTCCACACACAATACCCCATAATGACAATGAATTGATTGGACATGATCTGAAAAGGCATACACCTGTCTATATAAGGTCCCAGGGTTGACAGTGCATGTCAAAGCACAAACCAAGCATGAAGACAAAGGAATTGTCTGTAGACCACAGATTCTCTGTAGACTCGAGGCACAAGGCTGGAGAAAGTTACAGAAACAGTTCTGCTGCTCTGAAAGTTCCATTGAGCACAGTGGCCTCCATCACCCGTAAGTGGAAGATGTTTGGAACCACCAGGACTCTTCCCAGAGCTGGCCGGCCATCTAAGCTGAGTGATCTGGGGAGAAGGGCTTTTGTCAGGGAGGTGATCAATAACCTGATGGTCACTCTGTCTGAGCTCCAGCGTTCTTCTGTGGAGAGAGGAGAACCTTACAGAAGGACAACCATCTGTGCAGCAGTCCAGCAATCATTCCTGTATGGTAGAGAGGCCAGACGAAAGCCACTCTCTACCTGGATTTTGCCAAAAGGCATCTGAAGGACTCTCAGACCATTAGAAACTAAATTCTCAGGTCTGATGACACTAAAATTGAACTCTTTGGAGTAAATGCCAGACGTTATGTTTGAAGAAAACCAGGCACCGCTCATCACCATGCTAATGCCATCCCTACAGTGAAGCATGCTGTGGGGATGTTTTTCAGCAGCAGGAACTAGAAGACTAGTCAGAATAGAGGGAAAGGTGAATGCAGCAATGTACAGAGACATCCTGAATGAAAACCTGCTTCAGAGTGCTCTTGACCTCAGACTGGGGCAACGGTTCATCTTCCAGCAGGACAATGACCCAAAGCACAGCAATAACATATCAATGGAGTTGATTTACAACAACTCTGTGAATGTCCTTAAGTGGCCCAACCAGATCCCAGACCTGAATCCTATTGAACATCTCTGGAGAGATCTGAAAATGGCTGTACACCGTTGCTTCCCATCCAACCTGATAGAGCTTGAGAGGCACAGCAAAGAGGAATGGGCAAAAATTCCCAAAGACAGGTGTGCCAAGCTTGTGGCATCATATTCAAAAAGACTTGAGGCTTCTGTTGGTGTCATCAATCTGGTAACCTGCATTTGCATAGAGTTGTTGCCGGAGGGACAATGTGAAAAATAAAAACTCTCTAGTATTTTGAATTTGGATTGCAATACCTAGGTCTACCACTAGGTCCATCACTGTCAATCCTACATAATCCACCTTTAAAGACGAGGGTAGGCAAATTTGCTTTTGTTATGCTGATTGAGAGTCTTTTCACATTTTAATATCATTAGGTTATGTGGTCTAAAGCCATTTATATTGTCTATAGAAGGTGTAGGACCCAAAACAAAAAACAAAAAAAAAAAGTTGTCCAATCAAAATGTTTGGCCCGAACGTTATGATGCGTTATGTCAACATGTGGCTTTGCATACCCCTGCGTACCTTGTTCACACAGAAAGGATACGTCATCAGCACTTTTTTCTTGTGTCCTTTGTGCTGATGAAAAACCTGATGTTGTCTAAAAACATAAATTGCTGCCGTGCTGGATTGTTTCATTGAATCATTTTGTTGATTCAGGCAAGACCGAGTTACCTGGAGAGTGGCTGATGAGTTGCCATGGTTGCTGCAGCAGCAGGAAGATCGAAGTAAACTTCAGATGAGTCTGCTTAACCTGTTTGTGTCTCAAAACCTCTACAAGAGGTACGTTCTCATGTTCCCGCTCTCTGTTTCCTCCGCTGTTTGTAAACATGTCTTAAAATCGGTTCTTAATTTGTGTTCTTAGGGGTCACTTCTCAGAACTTCTGGCATACTGGCAGTTTGTGGGTAAGGATAAGTGTTCGATGGCAACGGAGTATTTCGACGCATTGAAGGAGTTTGAGAAGACCTGTGAGAGTGAGCAAAGCATGAGCCAACTGGCCAACTTGTACGAAACACTGGGACAGTTCCTCAAAGACCTGGGATTGCTCAGTCAGGTGAAACACACAGAAAGACCAATGAACATCTGCTGAATTTAAAAGGTTTTCATTCAATGGCCAATTTGGCTATAAGTTGGCTACATGTTGGTTTAAAGGTGATTAAAGATGGTTTATGCAAGTTTTTGATCCTTCTATAGCATAAAAATGCCATAATATGTTTGTAGATATTTTAGAAACATGCTAAGTGAACTTTCGTGTTCATCTGAAAAACCAAGAAGTCAGTTATTCCCTTTTGAAAATGTGCGTTCCATATTTTGGTCTGTGTAACCTCACCCACTGCCAGTTTACCCAGTTATATTTCATCACCCTGGGTTCCCTTGATGGAAAACAGTGCATTTCAGTTCATTTCATTCATGAAAAGCTTCAATGTATGTGGGCACTGCCAAAAAATGTGACCTATAGCTTACCAAAATGAGAGCCTACCATAATAATAAAAATCTACTTGAGGTGGTTTTTATTTCCTAACAACTCAAATATTATAAATGTAATCATTAGCTGATCAGCTTACAGTGTAAAGGCCCGTGCACACAGAGACCTTTTTTGCTCACTATTTTCCGTCAACGTTTAACGTCTCGTGACTAAAAAAGGGCGTCAATGTGATCGTGCACACCAACACGCAAAACGCCAGGCGCAAAAGCATACTCTTCTGCTTGACACCTGTGAAAAATCGCTTGGGTTTGAATCCGGAAAAACGTCTTGGAAAACGCTGACGATAAACGCAAACAAAAAGCGTCCCGATGTGTACAAGCCTTAAGGCTCAATCTTCAGGCATGCTCATGATCTGTTGGTGTCAGAAATCTGGCAACCTGTGTGTGCAAAATGGCTGATTTATACGCTGAGTGCGCACACATCTCGCGAAATGGACGAGGCTTGACGCGTTCACCGTTGAGATATTCTTTAAAATGACAGCGGGCGGTCAAAAGATACTGACTGTAAAATCAGACAGATAAACAGAGAAGCAGGAAGTTTCCGGAATTACGTCATATCGTTAATATTATTGAAGATTTTTCAATAAATAATTTTTTACAATGTTTATTTATTATTTTAATGTTTATAAAGACTTTTATAACCATTCAAGCTTTTTTTAAATCAAACTTTGATGTATCACTTGCTTTTGTTCATATGTAGGACAGTTAACTATTAAAGTTTATTAAAATAATAATGACAATAGAACATGAGTTGCTCTACAGCTATGTTTATTTATTAAGGTAAGGATAAAAGGAAAAAAGTACACTTACTAAAAAAAATACAGATTTTTTTTTGATTTAGCCCACTCAACAAATGAAACGTTACTGTCTGGTTAGTTTGTGTCCTCATATGCTAAAAAGGCAACAATGGTAAAACATTCCTGACCATTATCACCAATAACACCTAAAAAACAGGGCATCAGTATATTGTAAACCGATAGGTTCAAATATTTCTTTTCATTTATCAAAGAAATAATTTGTTCCTTAATTATAGTTTTGTAACTATTAAATTGTTTTTAATTCAAAACTATAATGTATACATCAGTGTTAAACTTATGAATGGTGGAAAAATATATTTCTGTAATTGTGTACCTGGGTCTCCAATTTAGGCATGGCCTCTTTTGGCTTTAACAAACTTATCCCTGAGGTTTTTCCAAAGTTTTTTACAAAAACTTTTCTCATTTCCCACTGTTGTAATTTCTAGCCAAGAATTATTGTTCATTTGGTTATCCCTATGATCACGCATGGACGGATCATAAAGATTTCTGTATAGTCGTACCTGTTTCAGACAAATTCTCTTTAAAGTGATTTATATTCAACTTAAATCAAATGCGGCGCCGCGCACACTGTTCGCTCAAGTCTCAAACAAAATTTGTGCGCTCCGCCAGCTGAAATTATGTTCTGCAAACCCAAAGCGAACCTCCGCAAACACATTGAAGACTTCACGTTCACTACATGCACTCAAGCGAACGCATTGAGTATAAACCAGGCTTGAGAAGGTGGCAAGTGAAAAGAATATCCTGTTCAACATTTTGAATTTGGACTGCAGTACTTTGTTCAACCACTAAATCCTACATTCTGCACTACTAGTTCAGGGGTGTCCAAGCTCGGTCCTGCTGAGTTTAGCTCCAGCTTGCTTCAACAAACCTGCCAGGAAGTTTCTAGTAAGAGCTTGATTAGCTGGTTCAGGTGTGTTTGATTGAGTTGGAGCTAAACTTTCTAGGACACCAGCCCTCCAGGACCGAGTTTGGACACCCCTGTACTAGTTCGATCCTACATACTACACCTTTACAAGATTACCAAAGTCACAGCTTAGAGTTAAACGTGTTATTCAATCTGCAGATTCAAAATTATGACCTCTGTGATTTCTCTTGTAATTTCATTTTAAATCATTCTGTATTTCATTTAAAAGCTTTTATAATTGTTGTGATTGTGTTGTTTCAAGGCGGTGGCCCCCTTGCAGCGCTCCTTAGAGATCCGTGAGACTGCTCTGGACCCCGACCACCCAAGTGTGGCTCAGTCCCTGCACCAGCTGGCAGGGGTGTACGTTCATTGGAGGAAATTTGGAAACGCAGAGCAGTTGTACAAACAAGCTATGGAGATATGTGAAAACGCTTATGGCCCTGAGCACAGCACCGTCGCTAGAGAACTAGACTCTCTTTCACTGCTCTACCAAAAACAAAACAAGTACAGCATGTTTTTCTTCAATTCATATTCTGGTATGCTGAGTTTTTGGTTCAAATCCTAGTGATATGCCTTGTTGTCTACATAGGGAGCTACTTCTAAGCCAGCATCCTAACCACACAAGTGACTGATGCTACGTTCACACCAGACGCGGCACGCATAAATCACGCTTGTAAATAGATGCGTGAACATTTTGAGTTTACTCGCTTCATTCATGCGTCAAATTTGCTTTCCGCGTGTTAAATTCACTTCACAATAGATGCGATTTGCGTCATCTGTCTGCCTGGTGACTCTAGCTTTGTTGCTTAATGGCTAACATGAAACTATACCTGGAGGCTTTCAGCAGTGCTTCTGACTGAGCCGAGCCCAGTTTGATGAACTGTTGTCCGGTGTCGGGAAGAGGATTTCCCCTCGGGACACCAACAACAGGCACTACGTCATAATCGCTCCCCTTCAAGAGCAAGCTCATGATTGGTTAAAGTGGTGTGAATGTCAGCTAAAGTTCAGATTTTCAACTCAAGCGATTCGCACTAAACGTGCATTAAGCTCATCAAATGTGCAAAACTCTCAACTCTTGCCGCTTCATTTGCGCCAATTGCATTATAGGATGTCTATTCACGTATTTGCATTTACTTAACATGTAAATCACTTTTGCTTGACTCTTCATCTGCGCCTGGTGTGATGGCAGCATGAGGCTCCAATCACATTAAACACATTTTTTGCTGAAAGGAGCCTTTTTAAAATGGTTTTCTATTGGTCGCGAGTGTTTTGGACTTCCGGTGTTTTATGTTTTAACCACCTATTGCACCTTACATTTTTGTTGGAGTGCTCAGAGCTCCTGCAGATGCTAAAGTCAATTCTGTGCAGAAAATTCACCCAATGTCGTGCGCTCCAGCACAAAGACTGTTGTTACAGTGTTTGCCTAGCAACATAAAAAGCACAGCACACTGTTCTTTTTAAAGTCAACATAAATGCAGCGTGGTGCTCCTTGCATTTTTTTTATTGAAAAGCACGTTCGGTGTGATCGGACTTTTGGTCTGGGTTGTTTGGATTAAACCAAACTAAAAGTTACAAAACTAAAGATTTTATGATGTAGAGTATATTTTGCAACAGAACTTGACAAACATCCAAAACTTGTTCATATTTCAGTCAAACCCCACACCATAATGTGCATAAAAGAGGGCTGAGTGATTTTAAATTTTTTTCCAGATACTGATTCACAGAATAATTACACAAACATGTATTTGAAATAGAAATGGACATTGCAAAAACTTTCCTGATCAGTTTACATCTCTAGATTGAGCAGATAATTTTTGCTACCTTTGCTTAAGTAAAATGTCCTCCCTGCTGTAAGTAGGCAGGTCTCTTCAGTTGGAAAAGATCCCTTTAGACTCTTGTATATGTTTTGTAATCTATAGTTTACATACGAATCATGTTGTTTGTACAATTATTTAACAGTAGATCATTTGTTAGCAATAGTTGATAAACAAAATAGAACTATTCACTGATAATGTATTAGAGAATGCTCAAAAGAATATGATGATGTTTTTTCAATAATATTTAACTACTAAATATTTCATCTTAACTGTTTACAAATGGGATCGTATTGTAGAGTTACTGACTTAGTTATAGAGCGGGTATAATTCTGTTTTAATTTTATTTAGATATGAGCAGGCCGAGAAGTTGAGAAAGAGATCCGTCAAGATCAGACAGAAAACAGCACGACAGAAGAGCCACATGGTGAGGAAAGACCCAGCAGTGTTTTAGACACATTTGAGTTTCATTTTATTTTCATTTGTTCCCACTCACTGGATGGGGATTTCAGAGGGAAAGTATAAAAAAGAAACAGGATTTCTCATGCCACATGTGTGTGTACTCTCTAGTATGGCTTCGCACTTCTGAAGAGACGAGCACTGCAGTTAGAGGAACTGACACTTGGCAAAGACTCAACAGATTGTGCCAAGACTCTAAATGAGCTTGGCGTGCTGTATTACCTGCAGAACAACCTAGAGTGAGTAAATCATGATCACCTTTGGCCTATGGCTTTGTTTCTTCAGCTGAAGAGCAATTAACTCTGGAACTATAAATCAATCAGTCTATCGCTAGAGCACCTTTTAGAGGTCAGAGGAGTGAGGTTTACCTGCACAGCACTTCACAAGCTGGCCTCTGCTACACACACACATCCGGGTCACGGCACCAATGCAACCCCGCCAGTACTATACCACCCAACCATATCAGAGAAGTAAAGTTTACCTTCATAGCACTTCACTAGCTGGACTACATATGCAAACTTCTGATTTTAACTGTACATGTTTGGAAGATCAAGCTTGATGTATGCACCAGCAATGATCCCATTGTTGGGGGTATTTTGTCCTTCAAGCACATTCATTCAGCATCCGTTATGAACAAGAGTGCATATTTATTTTTGTTTGTTTAAATGCACGCTATGCACCTAAATTAGCTTATGACTTTATGAAGTCATCTTCATACTTGAGTAGTTTATTTTTAAAACACACTTCCCATTTGTTGTTGACTAATTTCTTTCTTTTCTGTTTTTTTAATCTAGTGCTGCTAAGTTGTTCTTGACCCGATCTCTGGAGATGCGTCAGCGTGTGCTGGGACCGGACCATCCCGACTGCGCCCAGTCCCTGAACAACCTGGCTGCGCTCCACAGTGAGAGGAAGGAATACGAGAGTGCCGAGGAGCTTTATGAAAGAGCATTAGACATCCGGAAACGAGCCTTGGCCCCAGACCACCCCTCTCTCGCTTATACCCTCAAACACTTAGCCATGCTTTACAAACGCAGGGTGAGAAACCACAGGAAAGAGTCAATGCAAATATTAATTTAGCAATGTTAGTCTTTCCAATACTGTTCATGAAACTAACACATTTAAGTTGATGCATGTGTGATAGGGGAAGCTGGAAAAGGCAGTTCCTTTATATGAACTAGCTCTTGAGATCAGAGAGAAGAGCTTTGGGACTAAGCACCCCAGTGTGGCCACTGCTTTGGTTAACCTTGCAGTGCTCTTCTGCCAGCTGGTGAGAAATCTCTCATTTTAGGCCCTCTTGCCTCTTTTTTTGAAGATATTACTCATGGAATGTGTATTTGCATTGCAGAAGCAGCACAGCGATGCATTGCCTTTGTATGAACGAGCGCTCAAGGTTTATGAGGATAGTCTTGGTCGACTGCACCCTCGTGTTGGAGAGACTCTAAAAAACCTGGCTGTACTCAGGTTAGCCATGCTCACTTCATTGTAATATACAGAATGTAACAATTATGTGGTTAGGCACAATTACAATGTCTATTTCTAATGACTGTAATACAAGTAGAATATTACAATATAAGCTAAAGAGTTGACGGTTTTGTGTGCCGATCAAATCTGGAAATTTTATAAGCACTGGCACTGACATATTTGCAAAAGATAAATACCTACAGCAGTCAGATATGGAGTGCCTTAGGCATCTGTATTAGGGCCTCTGTTGTTTTCATAATACATGGTGCATCTTTGAAACAATATCTAATAATAATACATTGAAATAATATACTTTTATATTTTAATTTAAATGTTCAGCAGTATGTTTACACTATTTTAAATTCGTAGTAACTAACCACATTGCAAACATTCAGAACACTTAGGTTTGCAATGCTTACTTCATGGTTTACAATTAAGTCAAAATAATATCCAGAGAAAAGTAATAAACTGCCACATTATGTAATTAAACAGACAAAGCAATTACAATATGCTTTTCTAATCATTGGAATATAAGTAGACTTATTAGACCAATTCAAATGTTGATCTAATGTTGACATACAACCTGCATCCCAAATGGCACACTATACACTATGCACTTACACCTTCAACAGCATAGTATATGCATGTAATGTCGTCCCAAATGGAACACTTACATTTTTTTACTAAGCGGAAATTCAAACCGTTTCCCAGATGACGTTTGCAGGTTGCCAAACTAGTGAAATAATGTCTTGTTTCCACTGACTGGTACGGGTCGGTAAGGGTCGGTACGCTTTTATGGCTGTTTCCACTGTCAAAAGGCGTACCAAACCGAACCGTACCACTTTTTCGGCACCCTCTCGAAAGGGTACCAAACACGAGAAAGAGTACCAAAAGGGTCCCAAAGCGGAGCTGAACGCTATTGATTTACAGAGATACGTCACGAGCTCATGCAACAAGCCAGAATGAAAACAAAGGAGCCGCCATGTTTTCATACACAGCCGAGAGACTATGTATACATATAATCACATATTATAACGAGCCCTGTTCGATCTGGGCTCAAATGAACATTGTTATCGTCTTGATGAACAGCCACAAAGCCAAAAAAAAGAGAGCAGATTTTACCCTGTGCCCCACAAGCGTTTTTTTTTTTGCTTGCGCTCGCCGCACGTCTATATTTGAAATAACAAACTTCTTGAGCTGATGATAATAACTTGTGCTTGATTATTGACGTGCTTTTGAAACCTGATCCTGTCAGAAACTGACAAACGCGAGAGTGACGAGCGAAAAAACAAAAGGAGAAGCCGGAAAAAAGAAGCATGTTATTTTTTCAGCAAACGTGAACAAACTGCCATGTTTGACTATTATTATCACCTTTTGGACTATTATGAACTCGGAATGATGGAATTACTTTCTAACAAGAGGCTACACGTGCTGCTGAAGATTACAGACATGTTTAATCATGAGAGGTTTGCACTATGGACTCGATTTCCTGCTGTTTTGAACCTTAATAAGGATTAAATGTATGCTGTATGTAGTTTTTCTGTTAATGGTAACATATTGGAGACTGTAAGGGTCTGTATGTGTTCATATATGTTGCATTTATTTATTTATTTTATATAATTACAGACGTTACAGTAGGCTATTTCGTCATTGATCTGCAGATATATTCAACTCATGTTCATAGAAAAGTTAGTAATAAACATTTATACAGAAGTATTAATGTGTGTAAAGCATCTGTTTTGTGAGAAGTGCTTCTTATATGATATGCAAGCAACCCGTACAGCTTTACTTCAGACATTTTCTCGAGCGAAAATGAAGTCGACTGCAACTTTCTGTCGTACACCATGCCCACCAAAAGAGTACCATTGGTACCCTTTTAGCAGTGGAAACGCAAGCCTTTTAAAGGTGACCCGTACCGTACTGTACCAGTCAGTGGAAACAAGCCGTAAATGACCAAACTACTAAATAATGCCTGCCACGAGTATAACCGCATTCACCATCAGGAGGCGGCATTATCACTCTTATAGGAGAATTTTGCTTTCACAATCCAAAATAAATAAAGTAATACAACAATAGTGCCTGAAAGCTCCGCCCCTTCCGCTACGTGAGCAAAGCTGCGGTCGTTGAGTGTGTGAAATGTCCATTCCACACTTCATTTTAATGGCTGAATAAGTGCATCATTTGGGTAGTTAAAGTGCACTTATTCTTTTTGGAATAAAATGAATATTTCAGTGTGAACGCACTATTTACACTACAAAATGGCGTAGAATACTGCATAAGTATGCAATTTGGGATGCACCTACAGTAATCTGAAAACTTTGCAAGCAGTGCTATTGTCTGAAATACTTGCAAAAAACAAATATTTACTACAGTCAGGGGTGCCTCAGTAGTATCCATAGGAAAGTAATAAACTGCCAAATTATGTAGTACAAACATAATTACAGTCTGCTTTTGTAATCATCAAAATCAATAGACTACTGCAATCCAAGTCAAATATTAGACAGCTTCATATGCTGATCTGAAGTTGACACAGTAATCTGGAAACTTTGCAAGCAGTGGTATGGTCTGAAATACTTGAAAAAGACAAATATCTACAACAGTCAGATAAGGGAGTGCTTAGGGATCTGGATTAGGCTCTGAGGTTTTCATTATACATGGTGCACCTTGGAAATAATATATATTTATATTTTAATTTAAACGTTCTGCAGTGTGTTCACAATTTTATTTGCAATTAATATAATAAACACTCACTGGCCACTTTATTATGTACTTTATTAGGTCCAACTGCTTGTTAACGCAAATTTCTAATTAGCCAATCACATGGCAGCAACTCAATGCGTTTAGGCATGTAGACATGGTCCAGATGATCTGCTGCAGTTCAAAACAGAGCATCAGAATGAGGAAGAAAGGTGATTTAAGTGACTTTGAATGTGACATAGTTGTTGATGCCTGACGGGCTGGTCTGAGTATTTCAGAAACTGCTGATATACCGGGATTTTCATGCATAACCATCTCTAGGGTTTACAGAGAATGGTCAGAAATAGAGAAAATATCCAGTGAGCGGCAGTTCTGTGGGTGCAAATGCCTTGTTGATGCCAGAGGTCAGAATGGCTAGAGAATGACTAGACTGGTTTGAGCTGATAGAATGGCAACAGTAACTCAAATAACCACTTATTACAACCAGGGTATGCAGAAGAGCATCTCTGAACGTACAACACATCGAACCTTGAGGTGAATGGGCTACAGCAGCAGAAGACCAAACCGGGTGCCACTCCTGTCAGCTAAGAACAGGAAACTGAGGCTACAAACAGGAAACTTTAGGCTCACCCAAAATTGGACAATAGAAGATTGGAAAAATGTTGCCTGGTCTGATTAGTCTTAATTTCTGCTGCAACATTCGGATGGTAGGGTCAGAATTTAGCATCAACAAAGTGAAAGCATGGATTCATCTAGCCTTGTATCAACGGTTCAGGATAGTGGTAGTGGTGGTGTAATGATGTGGGGGATATTTTCTTGGCACGCTTTGGACCCATTAGTACCAATTGAGCATTTTGTCAACACCACAGCCTACCTGGGTATTGTTTCTGACCATGTCCATCCCTTTATGACCACAGTGCACCCATCTTCTGATGGCTACTTCCAGCAAGATAACGCGCCATGTCATAAAGCGTGAATCATCTCAGACTGGTTTCTTGGACATGACAATGAGTTCACTGTACTTAAATGGGCTCCACAGTCACCAGATCTTAATCCAATAGAGCACCTTTGGGATGAGGTAGAACAGGAGATTCACATCATGGATGTTGAATCTATGCCATGAAAAATTAAGGCAGTTCTGAAAGCAAAAGCAAGTTCAACCTGCCTGGTACTAGTAAGGTGTACCTAATAAAGTGGCCCGTGAGTGTAATTATATTGTCTGAAATACTGGAAAAAGACAAATATCTACAGCAGTCAGATAGAGAAGTGCCTCTGGGATCTGTATTAGGCCCTCTGCTGTTTTCAGTATGCATGCTACACCTAGGAAATAATATATTTGTATATTTTAGGTTAAATATTCAGCAGTATGTTTAAAAATATTACTATCCACCATCCGCATTACCCACACAGCAAATACCCCATGCTATTCATTCTCTTACTTCCTCAGTTACGAAGAGGGTGATTTTGAGAAGGCTGCTGAACTCTACAAGCGTGCAATGGAAATTAAAGAGGCCGAGCCATCTCTGGTGTGCGGTAAGGCTCCTTCACGTCACTCATCTAGCGGTGACACCTTTAGCATGCGGAGCCCTGTCCTGCCAAACACATCAAGGTGACACCTGACCACACAAAACTTGTACAAGGTGAACTCGGACCTCATTAAAAAGATTACACCTGCTGTGTTTAGGCCTGTGGTTGAAGACCTCTACATGGAAATATCAAATATGCATGACACAAAAAAACCTGTTCTTTTGCCTACTGATGTTTTGTTCAGTCATTTAAATCATCAGTGTTTTAATCTAATGTTCACTGCCATTGGGTGCAAAGAGGTAATAGCTGAGAAAGGAAGCGCTTTATACGTCATTATGTCTGATGATCAGCATATCAGTGACATTTCAAGTGCATTACTGATAAAATGTAAGATGTCTAAAGTAGAGTTTTGTAATGTCTTCATAAATAGTGCTAAAGGAAGAGGAATAATAATAGTTAATTACTTATCTATCCACAGAATTTGTAATGTGTAAACATTTAGCTGCAGTTCGCGCTTTGATGTCTCTGGGACAAAGCAGCTGCATAAATGCTAAGCTTGTTTACAGGTCTTTTTTTAGTTAATGTCAGAATTTACCGGTATTTTGTAATGCCTGCGTGAATGGTTTTTCCCGGAAAAATTCCAGAACGTCCTTGCCCGTGTGAACAACGCTTTATTGAATTTACCGTTAAAGTCGTTCCCGTAATTTTCCAGATATTTTCCGGTATTGCTGTGTGAAAGGGACTATTGTCAAGCATTCCATGTGACTTCAAATGTAATCATACGAAACTCCAAGAACACTTTTGTGTGATAAAATGGCAATATTGCAATGCGTTTCATTGTAAATGTGCATCCTGACCTTACAAGGAAAAGAAGACACTAGCGAACAAAGTCATTTTCACAGTGATTTTCTTTTTGCGTACAAAACTATTCTTGGAGTTTCGTATAATTACAGTTGAACCTATGAAGTCACATGGTATATTTTGCTTTTCTTTTTTGGACATCTCTGTTGTTGCCATCATATGTTGTTGCCGATATGATCTCTCCCTCATTAGCATAAACTGCCCTGAGTGAGAAGCAGCCATCTGCCATTAGCGTTTTGATTCTGCTGCTATGGTGACACATAGGTGTTTATAGCTCCACCCTCTTTTGAATCTCATTTGAATTTAAAGCGTCTATAGAGAATAAGAGCTCTGGGACTTCATCTAAAATATCTTCATTTGTGTTCTGAAGATGAACGAAGGTCTCAGGGGGATTGGAACTACATGAGGGGGAATAATTAAATCTGAACTTGTATTTTTGGATGAACTAACCCTTTAATGTCACAGGAAACAGCATGTGCAATAATATGCTTGTGTTAATGCATAATGATAGTTATTATAATAGTTTTACTATGAAAAGCTAATCTATAATAGATTGGTAATTATATCCCATATTTAAATATTTAGAGATGGTACTGTTGTTTTTGTACTTTTTATTGTGAATTATATATCTTGTTTTAATTTTGATAGCCAGCTGTAATGAAGACATGTACACTACCTGACAAAAATTGTTGCCTATTCAAGTTTTAGGAACAACAAATTATAACTTGACTTGTAGTTGATCATTTGGTATCAGAACTGGCTTATATGAAAGGCAAAGGCCTCTAGATTACACTTATTTGACCAAAATAAAATATGATCATGCCTTGATATTTAATCATTTAATTAGGACAGTAAGGTCTTACTTTGCTTGAAAAAAAAGTATTGTCACTTAACAGAAATAATGTACAGTATAGAATATAAAGTCATGAAGCAGTGGAAAAAGAATTTATATTGTGTATGACTCTGATAAGCTTGGACTACTGCACCCATACATCTCTGCAATGACTCAAATAACTTAGTAATAAAGTCATCTGGAATGGCAAAGAAAGCGTTCTTGCAGGACTCCCAGAGTTCAAGATACTTTGGATTTATCTTCAATGCCTTCTCCATCTTACCCCAGACATGCTCAATAATGTTTAAGTCTGGTGACTGGGCTGGCCAATACCTTGACTTTGATGTGGAGGCTGAAGTATGAGGAGCGCTATCTTGCTAAAAAATTTGCCCTCTCCTGTGGTTTGTGATGTAATGGGCAGCACAAATGTCTTGATACCTCAGGCTGTTGATGTTGCCATCCACTCTGCAGATCTCTCGCATGCCCCCATACTGAATGTAACCCCAAACCATGATTCTTCCTTTACCAAACTTGACTGATTTCTGTCAGAATCTTAGGTCCATGCGGGTTCCAATAGGTCTAATACAGTATTTGTGATGATTGGGATGCAGTTTAACAGATCATTCATCAATGAAATCTACCTGCTGCCACTTTTCCAAATAATCAACTAGAAGTCAGTTTATTATTTGTTGCTCTTAAAACTGGAACAGACGATAAGACTTTTGTCAGGTAGTGTATATACTACACTAACTGCCAAATTTCTGAGTGCAAATACTTAAACTGCCAACCTGGAAATGTGCTCAAATTTAACCTGTTTACTAATGTGCCTCATTCTGTAGCAAACTCATGTCTTTGAAATGCTGGATTCTGGAACAATTTATTTTAATTATGTCTCATATTACATTACATTGTGTTGAAGTTTTCATTGCCAAATAAGTGTGTTTTATACCACAATTCTTTCAATGCTCATGATGCATTCAATATTTAATGTGTATCTTTGATCAATAAATGTATAACTGAGTGAAAATAGCTGTTGAACAGTATTTTTTTCCCTTCAGTAAAATCTGTTTGTTGAAATACTGAAAAAGCAAAATACAATGTAACAACAATAAATTTATTTTCGTTTGCATTGCTCCAACGTTATAACATTTAATACAGCAGTCATGATCCGGATAAAATGTCTGAAAATATCTGTGGCTGGGTGTATACAAGCACATACAGTATTAGAGATATCATTTAGATTGTGTGGCTCAAGCCATGAACCACAGCCATTAAAAAAAACGTACTCCGAGAACCTCAACACTGCAAAAAAAACTAAATAGTGGTGGAAATTCACTATTAACGATTTTCTGTAAATGTAAACGTAAGCTCGCAAGAACAGAGTTAAAAAATGAATTTAATTTGTGTGAGGCATCCGATTTTACGTGTAAAAAAATAATAATGATGAGTTGGTCTTCAATGGCTGTGGAAGAGTTTATTATCATGATTATTTCTGTGTTCAGTCATGTCTGTTTCCTTACATCTTTTTCATCTGAGCCATCAGCTCCTCTAAACTCTGCTCGGTTTCCTCGACCGTCTCCCCTGATGCTCCATCCTGGAAAACAGAACAAACAACTACAGTTGCGGGGCTATTATTTGAAAGAAATACAGGATGAGGATTGGGACAATAGGCTTGTTAAGATTTTTATTCTGACATACAAGTATGATTAAAACAATTTCTAAATTATATAGGACAATGAGTAATTGTAGAGGACCCTCAACAGAATATATACGACTAAAATGGGAAAAGGAAGTATGCATTATAGTGAATCAAGACCAATGCTGTCCCACATACCTTAACAAGATCAAGAATGTGGCTTGAGTTGTGTTGTAAAAATGTGATTAGATTTTTTTATTACACCAAGAATTAAATCATTACAACCAGGGACTCCCCATCCCTGTTGGAGGAACTGGGGGGGGGGGGGGGGGGGTAGAAGAGGCACATCATGCACATATATTCTGGCAGTGCTCAAGAATTTATTATTCCTAGATCATTCGATGTACTAAATCTAGGAGATATTACTATTAAAGTCCCCAAGAAATTAAAACTAACATGATTGGTTAGTTCACATTAGTTCACATTTTGTGGTGAACAATTGATCCTTCGCTAAGCCACACCCAAAAACCACCACACACCAATCGTGGGTTAGCAATCGTAGCTACGCGCAGGAGGTCTGTCAACCTTTCGAGCGAGGGTAACAAGCCAAAGCGTTGTGCATATGGATTGCGCAACTCTAATACCAGTATCCGAAAGGTTTGAACACGGTGGTGGAATTTTTTTTCCCTTTCCAAAGCCTAAAACCCAAGGGGAGAAACGCCAGCATGGATCAAGCTGTGTGAGGGGCTGTAAAAGCAGCACAATTCAGTCATATTTCCATCTGTTTCAAGTTACGAATATTTGGATTACATATCAACAGAACGAAGCAAAGATATGAACACATTCTGAGCACTTGCGATCAATATACTTCACCCGCAGCTTGTTTTTCAGTCATTTATATCCCTCATGTCTATATCAAAGCTACAATTCACCGATGTTTTCATCAGTCTTTTGGAGTTTTAATTATTGGCGACGGCGTTTTACCAGGTTAGTGTCTGCTTTTATATTTGGTGTCGGATAAATATTTGTTGGTAGGGAAAATCTTATTTGATCACTTCTGCTATTTATACTTTGATTTGCATTTCAATTTATTTATTATTTCCACTTAACTGCAAATTAGAACAGAATAGTATAAAAAGCACACTGGCAGTTATAGGTACTGTACATTGTTATGCAAGGTTTCCGCTACATTCATTCTTCCATGGCGGGGCGCCACACCAAAATTCACCCCGCCACTGCTACATTACTACTCATTCAAATCATTCGGTCATTGTTGTTGTTTTAATAGCAGGTTATAATTGCACCAAAACGTGTTAAAATGTAACAGCGCAAACGTGTAGTAGTGCTGTGCGTCATTTTAACCCTTTAAGGTGACATGCTGACTGACTGACAGGTGCGTTATGCGTGAGGCTAGCAAACACAGCGTAGCTTTCAGTTAAGATGAACACAGTTTCCATTATTAAATAATGCTTTATAATTCTTTAAAATTTATAGATAATGACTTTATCTTGCTGGAATGTATGACAGTTTCACTTTACTTCAGGACACATTAATGCTGCTCGGTAGTATTTTTGGAGACATTCATAAATATTCTGAGCAAAACTGATAAATGTTGGAGACATATTTGTTACATAAATGCACTAAATCGCTTCAGCAGCCTTTATTTGATAGCGCACAAGAAAACCTGCACTTAAGCAGCGTATATTTGAGGGCGTGCAAGAAGTTTTGTGCTCGAAGAGAGGAAATCGGCGCGCAAACAAAAAGATTTGCATGCTCGTTTTACATAAATGCGATCTTGACTTGTAATACTGCGCTCACGACATTTGTTATTGAAATAACGCCACAGGTAGTTGGTAAATCTGTGTAACAGGCCCAACAGAGTCTGCCGCCACAGCTGGAATAAAAATCCTAGAGGAAACACTGTTATGGGTCAAAGATGGTAATATTTGACACAAATCCATCAATTTCCCCTTTTGGCTGTTCCCTCTATGAATGAATTATGTAGGAGCACAGTTCATGCACGTTTCCTCATCGGTTAGTAACACTATATTTCACTGCACAACAATTAATCTATCAGGCTTTTTGGCTAAAAAAAGAGACATCACGGTTTAATTTGTTATTATTAGATTATTTTTCAATTTCACATATCCTGCTGTGCGTGAACTAAGCTGTTGAATGGTCAGCGTATGAGGCGGCTAGGCTAACCTAGCTTCAATTTTGATTATTTTCTAATCGGTTGCGTATTATGTCTTGAATATACCCCTGTAATGCATACTGCAGTCCTTTTTTTGTCTGGCTTTCTCAGATATCTCACCTGTTCGCCAAAAATGTGCAATTATGTCCTTGGCAATGTCTGACACCGGCGCATGCATATTGTAATAGACGTGCCAGGCACGAAAGCTTGACAGGCATAACAGTAACTAAGGAGGGCTGGGCTTAGCAAAGAGTCAATTCATCTGTGCATGTCATTAAGAAAATTTTTGACCTTCTAATCTTTAATTGATATCTTTGCATTTCCTGTTTGTTTTCAGTTAAATGATCAATTGACGTGATTTTGAGGTAATGTGTATGGCTAACATACTTAACCATGCTGCTCCAATGACGAAAAACAGAAATGGTAAGCAGCAGGAGGTGTCTCTTAGGTTGTAATAACTCTTCTAAAACCCTTTTCTCGATCCTTCTGAATGAAATGCCTACTGTACTACATCCATTCAACCCGCGGTAGAAAAAAAACAAGCCATGCCTACTGTTTGCTCATTTAAAATTCCGTTTCTCTAGGAACAATAACGATCGCAGCTTCCGGTTGATGGGGACTTTAAGGCTGAAAAGGAGGATAGATATCCATTTAAGATTTTATTGGCAACAAGTAAAAAAGCTAGAACCCGGAAATGGTATAAAGAAGACCCACCAACTAAAGATGAATGAGGTAATGAAAAAAATATGATGGCGACACAGTGGTGCAGTGGGTAGCACAATCACCTCACAGCAAGAAGGTCGCTGATTTGAGCCCCGACAGGGTCAGTTGGCATTTCTGTGTGGAGTTTGCATGTTCTCCCCGTGTTGGCATGAGTTTCCTCCGGGTGCTCCGGTTTCCCCCACAAATTCAAAAACATGCGGTATAGGTGAATTGAATAAACCAAATTGTCTGTAGTGTATCTGTGTGAAGGAGAGTGTATGGATGTTTCCCAGTGATGGGTTGTAGCTGGAAGGGCATCCTCAGCGCAAAACATATGCTGGATAAGTTGGCGGTTCATTCCGCTGTGGCGACCCCTGATTAATAAAGGGAATAAGCCGAAAAGAAAATGAATGACATCGAGGCAGTATATACTGTGTAAGCTATTATGTTGCATAAAAAAAATACTACAGTAAATACTATAGTGTTTGGAAGAATACTATAGATAATTACTTGAATAAACTGTCGTGGTAATTTTATTGTTGCTGAGGTACGACACAACTGTAGTAATAAATTATTCAATAAGCTTCACTTTTCTACACTATAATTATACACGATCACAATGCAGCAGAGTTTACACTAACTTTACAGTTTATTAGTTTACTATGCTACAGTATTCTGTAGTATTCATTAACAAAGAGTTGTACACATTATACACTTTACTAAGTGGTTCAAAAACATGTTTTTTATAAATGACTTTAGTTTTTTCCCCATGCGGATATCTTCCAGACATCACGAAATAACAGATGACAGCATACAAAAGTGGGACGCATAGTCTACATTATTATTTATTCACTTATGTAAGGGGTGAAAAGTGCTCCACAATAATAACCGTCTAGTTTTGTTGCAAGGGTTGCATTTCTTTTTTTATTCTGTCGATGAACTTACCATGAACAAACATTCACCGCTGCTGTGCATACAGACATTAACTTTACGGTTGTTTATTCCAACGAAATGCCAGTTAAAAACTTGTATTGTTGCAAAGCAAGACTAATATTTCATTACAGCGATTACATGGCAGGGTACATTATTTATATTCTCCTGGATGTTGTAAAAGTGTGTTGGTGTTTGTATCTGATTATTATATAACACATTGACATTTATACACATAGCTAGGCCTGTACATAATCTTTATTGGTGCTGTCAAACGAATTATAGCGTTCAAAAATGTTTGTACACATGGATGTATTGAATAAATGTTTATTACATGCCGACTTTTCTTCCGTTTTTCAGACTTTTTTTTTTCTACTTTCCCCTTTTATGAGCAAAAACTTTTGGAAGTCCATAAAAGCTGTTCGGCATTTCCCATTTTGGCCAATTTAAAGAATTATAAACAACATAAAACAGAAACATTTTGATAGCGATTCCTATGTAGAAGAATCACTTCCTACCCTCTATCTGAATTTCGCGTGTCATCAAATGACGTCATATCAACCTATAGGTAGGTCCTTTTTAAAGTGAATTTATACATTTCTGTATGCAAAAAGTCTTAAAGAAAAAACATGAATTATTTGTAGCTGTAACTGGTGGCTTTTATTAAGCTTTCAGTTTTGTTTTTTATAAACTTCAAGTTACAATTTTTTGACAGACTTAGTGTCGGAAAAATTAAGAGTATTAATTATTTGTGTTTTGAGCTGTCACCACCATTACAAGTGATCATCATAGCATCTGAAAATGACACATGATGCCCGTTTCACACACACTCCATCTGCAGTGTGTTTGCAGTTTGCATAAAAAATATCTCAACTGTGCACAATCTTAATAAACAATTAATTGTTTATTAAGATTGTATTAATGTTTCTAGATGTACGCAAAGAGACTCCTGACAATTAGACCTTATTATTAGTTTGACAGATGAGGACTGGAATGAGGCTATATATAGAATCTATAGATCCTCTATTTGTGCTAGACATAGCCTTATTCAATTTAAAATGGTACATAGACTTTCTCTTTCCAAGGTCAAGCCGGCAAGGATGTATTCCTCTGTTGACCCCATTTGTACAAGATGCAAGCAGTCCCCTGCCACATTAGCCCATATGTTTTGGTTATGTCCCAGATTATCTTTATTTTGGTCAAATATTTTTTTTACCTTACTCCAGAATATTTTGTAAAGATGTTTGTGCAAATCCCTTAACTGCGGTCTTTGGTATTGTAAATGAAAATAACTATTTGTCAAAAAGTGATTTGGACTGCATTGCCTTCTCTTTTGGCAAGATGCTTAATTTTAATCAATTGGAAGCAATCTTTTCCCCCTTTTTTTAAACAGTGGGCCAATGATGTTGCATTTTCTTTAGTTTGAAAAAATTAAGACTCAGTTTAAATGGTTCCGGGTCCAAGTTCACTGCCATGTGGCGTCCTTTCATAAATTATTTCCAAAGCCAAATATAACTGTAAGTGGACAAACTGATGCTGTCAGGTTTTGCTTGTATTGTACTGATGTTGTCTTCATATTTATTTTTTAGTTTTTGTCTTTGTTTATATGTACACAATGTTAAAGCACTATGTTTAATTTATGTTGTGTTGTTAGTTATGTCAATTAATGTATGTTTTTTGACTATTTAAATTATTAAAAAAGGGGAAAAAATGTATTACTGTCCAGCGTGCTTTATATTTGTGCAGGTCTTACTTTCTCAGGTATGGTGTAGGCTACGGTAATGCCCTCTGGTAGATCTGGAACGGGTCCTGATGCATCCTGTAGCTCTGCCTCGGTCACCTCTGACACCAGCTCAATGCCTTTGAGAAAAAAAAAAAAAGCATCAACACATTCAGACTTCACACATTCTTGTTTTATGAATGAGGAAACTAGTGTTGAGTGCGAGATGCCAACCCCATTCATTGTCCTCATGCACCACTTCCTCTTCTTCCTGGATCACTTCCTGCTTCGGCCGCTCTGCTTCTTTTTTCTGTAGATTAAAAACGACTGTAAATTAAGCAGGTGATTCAGTTTATCTTTATATAATTTTTGTCCTAATATGCCTTTTCTATATAGAAAAAGAAAGAGAACAAAAGAAGAAAGAAAAGAAAGAAAGAAAAGAAAAAACAAAAGAAAGGAAGAATGAACAAAAGAAAGAAAGAATGAACAAAAGAAGAAAGAAAATGAACAAAAGAATGAAAAAAGAATGAAAGAAAAAGCAAAAGAAAGAAAGTAAAAGAACAAAAGTAAAATAAACAAAAGGAAGAACGAAAAAAGAGCAAAAAGAACAAGAAAGAAAGAAAAAAAGAATGAAAAAAGCGGAAAAAGAATGAGGGAACGAAAAAGAATGAACGAAAGAAAAAAGTAAGAAAAAGAACAAAAGAAAGAAAAATAACAAAAATGAAAAAAACGAGAGAACGAAACAGAACGAAAGATAGAAAGATTGATAAATAGAAAGAAAACAAAAGAACAAAGAATAAACGAAAGAAAAATGAACAAAGTAAAAAAAACTAGTAAAAAAACAAAAAAGAATGAGCGCGAAAGAACGAGAACGAAAGAAATAGAATGAAAGTAAGAAAAAGAACAAAAAAAATAACGAAAATGAAAAAACGAGAGAATGAAAGATAGAAAGATTGATTAATAGAAAGTAAGAAAGAAAGAAAGAAATAAAGAACAAAGAATGAACAAAAGAAAAATGAACAAAAAAGTAAAAAAAGAACGAGTGCGAAAGAACGAAAGAATGAAAGTAAGAAAAAAACAAAAGAAAGAAAAATAATAAAAATGAAAAAAACGAGAGAACGAAACAGAATGAAAGATAGAAAGATGAGCGTGAAAGAGAGAGAACGAAAGAAAGAAAAAAAACAAAGGAAGGAAAAGAAAGAAAAAGAATGAACGAACGAAAGGTGATTAAGTGATGTTTGGTACATCAGAAATTTACAGACTCTTTTCAACCACGTTATAAAAAAGATTCGATTTTCTCTGTATCTTATAACGGGCTCTATGCACAGCTAGTGTTTGTCAGCCAATGATAAACTTCTGGTGAAAGCTTAATGTGATTATTTTTATTTTCATAAGGTTACAGCATCAATGTTGTAATGCAATTACAATACATTCAGTTAAATAGACTTAAGCATTTTTTTAGTTGTTCAAGCTTAAAACCAAACGAAAAGACAGTGTGAACGATAGTGCCGTCAGTATTGGCAGGCTAGCGTAGAAACTCCATTGAAAATAATGGGGTAAAATAAACTGTCATATTTTAAAGACATTGCGGGGTGAAATTTTATTTAATGCAGTGCTTCTTGTCCGGTCTGAGATCCACATCAGATCTGATTTTTAGAAAGCTCATAAGCTTGTGAGAGGAACAAACTAAATTTGTAAAAATCTAAGAAAAAAGTTGATTTCAGAATTAAGACACAAATGTTCACAGATTTCTGTGATTTTTTCAGAAATCTAAGTTATCCACCAAATTGCAAAATAAAGACTTCTTCCAAACTTTAGTCACAGTTATTTTGTTATTTATAAAGAAAAATATATATACATTTTAATATAAAACATTAATAAAATGATATATAATAAACAAATATGAATAATTGAATTTGAAGTTCTGGAATAAATAATTCAACAATACTGTAGCTTAACCCATTAACTGCCCCACCAAGAAAAAAAAATAAATTTTTTGGATAGCATTTCTTAACTCTTAATGTTGCTAGATAACACATTTTTTCAACACATTCCATAATTTCTAAAATATCAACCTCTACCAAATATGTCAGTTTATGGTAAAAGTACCGGAATTAATACATATACTATACAAATCTGAAAATATGAAGTGTAAGACCAATTTATAAAAAAAAACTATCAAAATAAAACATTTTAAAAACTAAATCATATTTATTTTTTGTAGTATGCCATTAAATATTTCAGATTATCATTTAACATGTTTTGTTGTTGTTGTTGTTTTACAGTAAAACCAAAATCTAGTAATATACTCATGAACAAAATCTTAAGACCAGGGAAAACTTTTCTAGTATTCACATTTTGCAATGGTGGATCGTAAACAGGTTGTAAGTACTGCTTTGAAATGACAAATGAAGTCACTGGTGCAACACATAACAAACAGAGAGTAGGCAATTAAATAAAAATTGCATTCAAACTCAAACAGGCTGAAATCAGCTGATCAAAAGTATAGGACCATAGCTTTTAAAAGTTCAATTTTGTGCAAAACTGGCTTTGCTTTAATTTTCCCTTGGCCTGTAACACTCTCACGATCTCTAGATGGCAAAGGCGAAAAGGCTTTCTCTTTTTGAACGTGGCAGGATTGTTGAGCTGCACAAGCAAGGGCTCTCACAGCGCGCCATTGCTGCTGAAGTTGGACGCAGTAAGACGGTCATTTTAAATTTCTTAAAAGATCCTGAGCGTTATGGGACAAAAAAGTCAAGTGGTAGACCCAAAAAAATTTCACATGCGCCAGAGGATCAGACGGGCTGTCCGAGAAGACACAGGCAGATCCTCAACCCAAATTAAGGCCCTTACTGATGCTGACTGCAGCCCAATAACCATAAGACGACATCTTCGACAGAAGGGCTTTAAGAACAAAAAACGTCTTCAAAGGCCACGTCTTCTACCACACTACAAACTTGCTCGTTTGAAATTTGCAAGAGAACACCAAACATGGGACAATAAAAAAAAGTGAAAGAAAGTTTTGTTTTCTGACGAAAATAAAATTAACCTGGATGGTCCTGATGGCTTCCAAAGCTACTGGCATGACAAGGAGATTCCACAGGAGATGTTTTCTACACGGCACAGTGGTGGAGGCTCCATCAAGATCTAGGGTGCTTTTTCCTTCCATGGTAAAATTGAGCTTCAGGTTGTGCATGGGGTGTCAAACAGCTGCTGGTTATGTAGACATGTTGCGGCGGGCATCCCTCTTGACTGAGGGCCCTCGTCTGTGCAGTAATGACTGGATATTCCAACAAGACAACGCTGCAATTCACAATGCCCGCCTGACAAAACGCTTCTTCCAGGAGAATAACGTTGTTCTTTTGGACCATCCTGCATGCTCCTCTGATTTAAATCCTATTGAGAACATTTGGGGATAGATGGCAAGGGAAGTTTACAAAAATGGACGCCAGTTCCAGACCGTGGGCGACCTTCTTGAAGCCATCTTAACCATATGGAGCAACGTTACGCCCAGCCTCCTGGAAACACTTGTATCAAGCATGCCAAAACGAGTGTTTGAAGTGATCAACAAGAATGAAGGTGTTACTCACTACTGAGTTATTTTTTAACAATTTTAGTTCTATTGTCGTGTTTTTTTTGGCCTCTGGTCCTATACTTTTGATCAGCTGATTCGAGCCTATTTGAGTTTGAATGCTTTTTTCAATAAATTGCCTATTCTCAGTTTTTTTGGCTTTTGCTCATGTGTCTTCTTTGGATATTTTAAAGCAGTGCTTACAATCGGATTATGATCTACCCGTGCAAAATGTAAATAACTGTAATGTTACCCCCGTTCTTAAGATTTTGTTCTGGAGTGTATTTTTTGTAAACCAACAATGCTGTGTAGTGTGAACCTTTATTTAAAACAGTCATTCTTTAAATGACTTTAACAGTCATTACTTAAAACAGTAAAAACATGGTCAACCAGCAGGCAGTTAAGGGTTAAAGTATTAGTACTCATTTAATTATTAATAAAAAAAAACACAATCATTACCACCATCTAAAAGAGGCAAAAAATAAAAAGTCTTTATTTTTAGGAGTGTCACCTTGTATTCATCCTGCTGTCGCCTGCAGTGTCTGTCGTCACACTGTGGGTTGGCTTTCATTGCCATGCTTGGAAAGAAATCCTGCATGGCATTATAGCCCAAGTAATAACTCACAGTCCCGAAGCCCAACAGATACCTAAAACACAGACAATGTCATTCTAGACTATGCTTAACAAGTCCATTAGAACAATGCTGACATGCCAGGATTTCTGAGGATTTAAAATGAGTGTGGGGTAAATGGTTTGGTAAGTTGGATCACTTAGCCCAGGGGTGCTCAACCCTATTCCTGGCGATCGACCTTCCTGCAATCAAACACACCTGCTTGTAATTATCAAGTGCTCCTCACGTTCTAAATAGTTGGTTCAGGTGTGTTTGATCAGGGTTGGAGCTGAAATCAGCTGGAAGGTCGATTGCCAGGAACAGGGTTGAGCACCCCTGACTTAGCCTGTTAAGGCAAAAATGGCTTTATTTCGCCACCTGATGGCATTTATGCGAAACTACACCATTTAAAGGGATAGTCCATACAGAAATGAAAACTGTCATCATTTACTCAGCCTCTACTTCAGAGATGCCCAAACTAGGACCTGAGGGTCAAAGTTGGCCCTTTGTATCATTTGATTCGGCCGACCAGAGGGCAAAATCATTGGGAAGGTTTGGGCAATTCCTTCAACAGAGATTGTCAATTCTATTTTAATGTAACCTTTTGTTTGTTTGTTTTATTGTTGAGCTACAAAAAAAGCAAACTAAAATTAAATGTTTCAATTAAATGTAGTAAGACTTTTTAAAAATGTACATCAGGACATCAGCGTGCAAATTAAGGCAAAGGCAGTTCAGCATGACTAGTGTATTTGACATTAAACTCCGTTGTTTTATAAATAGATTTTTTAAATGGGTTTATTGTAATAAGTTTGTTAAAATAATATACATTGTCATAAAATGTATGCATTAGTAGATATGGTTTAAATATTTTTGTTTTATAAATATTATGAAATAAATTAGGAAATTACCCATGGCAACTTTAATATAGGCGACGCGGTTTGCGCAGTGTGTAGCACTGTCACCTCACAGCAAGAAGGTCGCTGGTTCGAGCCTCAACTGGGTCAGTTGGCATTTCTGTGTGGAGTTTGCATGTTCTCCCCATGTTCGCGTGGGTTTCCTCCAGGTGCTCTGGTTTCCCACACAAGTCCAAAGACATGCGGTACAGGTGAATTCGGTAAGCTAAAATTGTCCATAGTGTATGTGTGTGAATAAGCGTGCATGGACGTTTCCCAGTGATAGCTTGCAGCTGGAAGGGCATCCGCAGCACAAAACTTATGCTGGATAAGTTGGCGGTTCATTACGATGTGGCGACTCCAGATTAATAAAGGGACTAAGCCGAACAGAAAATGAATGATTGAATGAATAAATGAATGAACTTTTAATGTCATACAGTTTTCTTTCAGCCCACAGCTCCCAATCAAGCTTGGATTTTGGCCCTTCATAAGAAAAAGTTGGCACCCTACCTATTCCAAATTTCTCTTGAACACAAAGAAAGACAAACTGAAGAATATTGAAATAAGAAAAAAAAAGCCATTGATTTTTATATATTTTTTGTTTCTAATATGGATGTCTGTGACTGACTTTTTTTTTGCAACATTTCTTAAAAATAACTTGAAAAAAAGAAATTTTTATCGTAAAAAAAAATAATATATAGAAACTAAACAAAAAAAAAAGTTTAGAACTGTATGAGTGTAAATGTAAATGTTATTTTTTTGGTTGAATTATCCCTTTAATGTGTAGTTTACAAATCAAAGCCAATAATCAGTGCAACTAAACTGAAACATGAACATCACTGTGTCCTAAATAACCCAAAAGAGAATCTTTTTCATGTTAAAACTAGTTTTTGTCCTAACCATTTAGAAAAGCAATGCATAAAACATCTATTTTAGAAGCATTTTTTTATTTCAGCAAAACAACATACAGTACACTGCTATGACAAATATCTTCTCGGGTACAGATTATGTGCTTTATTCAGTGTTAAATGCAACCAGTGTGAGTTTGAACACAATTTTATGTGACGTTTATTGCCATATTACTGAAATTAGCAGCAGCTAGTTCACCGCAGATCTTTAAATTTAAATAACTAGTAAACGATTTGAAAATGAAAGTCAGTGACACAAAGTCAGTGCAAACCAACAACATCAGTCACTCATCATGCACTTTTAATAAATGTTAAAAGGTTATTTTAATAGGTTAAATATGTATTTTTAGATTACAACCCTTACGGTTTTGTTGAGAGTGCAGTGGCTGGTATTTAAATGTTTCTGTCGTGTTACATTGCGTTTGGTGCAGACAGCCAAATTGCTTGTCGCTGGAATCTTGTTGCATCGCTTGTAGTTAGGACATGGTGTAGGATGTAAATTTAATCATGCAAAGTCTGACAATTGAAACAACACTCAGAAAAAAGTTTGACTTTTTTTTAAATAGAACAATTTATTAGCTTTATAATGTATTTACTTAAGACATTTAAAAACAAATAAATTCATACCTAAATCTCATACATTAGGAATTTCTGACTATATGATTCTGTGCCCACTGATATTTTAGCCCATCAAGTTTATTTATTTACTTTTGTAAATGTGTAAATATATATTTATTCAGTTTTTAGATCAATTTCAGTAATAGTATTGAATAAAATGCAAATGCGTATAAGATTGGTGTACAATGCTGTTTGTAAAGTTATGTTTTCTGTCTTTTAAAAATAAATTATATTGACTAAACGAGTTGTCCTAATTGGACTAAACCTTAAATAAAGTTTTG
Organism: Danio tinwini; assembly: GCA_903798205.1. Taxonomy (NCBI): domain Eukaryota; kingdom Metazoa; phylum Chordata; class Actinopteri; order Cypriniformes; family Danionidae; genus Danio; species Danio tinwini. The sequence continues at coordinate 2,158,369 of CAIGQZ010035013.1, read as the reverse complement.
TCTTTTTTTGTTTTCCCCATGCATGTATTAAGGTTTTAGTTACTCAACATCATTCTAAATAAATAAACAGATTTAGCAGAAAATGTCTGCAAATACTGTCTGGCACATCTGGTATGATTGGTGGTGTATTATACGTTATACATTAAAGATTGGTTTCCACCTATGTACCTTGTTTTTTTTTTAAACTCTGCTTTCGAAATCACATACAATACATTTCAATTATGTTAAACAACAGATTATGTGCATAACAGAATATCCAAATTCACAATGTCCAAATTAGCATAACTGAGAAGTAACTGGATTATTTTACAAGTAGTAAAGAGGAAGGGATTATGCTATAATGATTGCTTGGCAGTCATTTAACAGGGCTGTGCAATATGACAATATATATCATATGTACTAATTAAAAATTATATTATTTCATAAGATGCTCCATTGTTTATTTTGGGGTCTAACAAAATACACAACCGTAATATTTTTTTACTTATATTAGCACAATATTATATGCCATTACAAGGACACAGAGAGAAACATGAATAACAGCATTGTGAGAAACCTAAAAGTACCATGTGTACAATTGTCATTTTATTTAGCTGTATTTTTACTTTTTTTTATTAGGGCTGTCAAAGTTAACGCACACGATTAATTTGAAATATTTAACATGTTCAAAAAAAATGTATGCATTTAACGCAGTTAAAGTGTTTTTTTGTGTGTTTTTTTCCTGTTGTGGCCGACGTGTATTCGGGGCCGATGCGTCTATAGAACCGACCTAGGCGGCCCCCTTGGGTGGCAGAATAGTGAGCGAACCCCCGGTCCTCACTTTTATCCGCGACACCCACACCCTCCCTCCCGGTTCTCACTTTCATCCTTGACACCCACACCCTCCCTCCCGGTCCTCACTTTCAGCCACGAAACGGTCACTTTCTATTTCACTTTCAGGTTGAGGGCGGCGCTGTACTGCGCGTTCTCTCTCTCCCTCTGTGTGTGTGTGTGTGTGTGTGTATGTGTGTGTGTGTGTGTGTGTGTTGTCCCCTGATAATGTCAATAGACTGGACTGTCTTAGCAACTGGCTAAATGTTAAGGAGGACTAAGCTACATTGTTTCTACTTTATAATTAATCACAATACAACTTTGCAATGAATAAAATAGTTTGTATTCAATACTTTATTATTATTATAATTTTCCAATTTCCATATTTGCAATGCCTGTATTTTGGATTTATTATTTTTTTATTCGTGATTAATCATGATTAATCACAAAAAAAGTGTGATTAGTTAATTTTCTTTTATCAATTGACAGCCCTACTTTTTATGTTATATTTTATCAATTTTTTTTGTTATATTTCTACAGTTTTAATCAAACATTTGCCCTGAAGTTATAAATAGAGAAATAGAATCACATATTATTGAATATATTTCTGCGTATACAAATTAAAATGTAAAAAATAAATAAAAAATTACAATAAATTCAAAATTTATGAAATTGTAATATATATTGTTATCAGGATATGGGATTATTTATATAATGATATGAGATTTTTGCCATAGTACACAGCCAAGAATATTTGAAAGATAAGAGTTGAAAATATTAGCAAAAAGTTTTAAAAATAAACAAAGATTCATTAATTTCAAACAATTAATGCAACTGCAACTGTATTTACTTTTCTGTACAAAAAACACTATTATTTGTATTATTATGGTATGGTTTTGAGAAGAAAAAAATTTAAAGACTGAAAATATTTATTTAAAATTACTAGAATTTATTTTTTCCTCAAACTATTTAGTCAGAATTATTTCAGTAAGTTTGTTTTGGTATTCTTCAAAGAAAAGTTCAAATAATTACAAAAATACTCTTTCTTGTAAAGTAAAAATTCTGTGGACACTGAATAACCTGCCTAATGTAAATGTAATATGTGATATTGTTTGCAAGCATTTTCACTGATGTCTTTCCTGACTTAAACACTGACAGTTTGACGGCTTCAGCCACAATATTCTTAAACACAGTCCTCTTACTGTTGGTTTGCTATGAGAAAATGATGCAGAAAAGAAAGGCCAACCCATATTCAATATTCTGTTTAAGTTGGAAGTAGATCAACATACTGAAATAAGTCAGCAACGTCCGGTTCACACTGACTTTAACAGATTTGAGTCATGTTTACCATTTAGAAAGCTAAGAAATTTGCTCATCAAATAGGGCTTCATAACACTGGAAAAAAATGAACATTGGGAGATTTTGTTTTTCTTGGATATGAAAAATGTCACCAGATGACTCGATTTGGAGAAAATTGCACAATTTTATAATGACTTAGAGTGGTTTTATATGGAATAACTTCTGCTTAAATATAATAAACAACTTGAAAGCATAGATAAAAATAATAGAACAAGGACGCAAATAATAAACTGTGCTTTATGTTTTATCATCCAGTCTGACAGCACACAGGAAGAGAACTTGAATGATCTAATGTAAAATAACACTGCATAGTCTCATAATATTAATACTGAAACGATATATTGTGCAACCCTAGTATTAAATAGGTAAAAGATGGATTAACTTTGGTAAAATCAGAATTATGCCTGTACTGAATGATCAGAATATTAATGGTATGATCTTACTTGAGGACATTCTGCACAAGCAGCCCGGCGACGACTCCCATCGTGGTGGGTAAACTAGCGGCACACACTCCGTCCCGCTTCAGTGTCTTTTCATCGATATTTGCAGCCACTACTAGAGGAGGAGCACACTGAAACACAGAATTGGATCAGACCACTAATAACTACTAATATTGAGCTGGTTTTTGAGATGATACGATTTTTACGATCGGAATTTATAATTAATGCATATATTTGTGTTTTGCAGGTGTGTGTCATACAGCAAAACAGGCTGTTTCTCCTGGGATGATGAGCTGGATGTGTCCAGAAACAGCATTCTCACTGACGCCTGACTCCATCCAGATCTGACCCAACTCATTACATGCCTATGAGAGAAAAGCAAACATGTTCAAAATATTAATGCCCTTTTCTATTTCCACTGTGCGCTTTTTTTTGCCAAAGTTTGGTCATTCCTTGACAGGAACAGCATTTCAAAAGCACCCAACCTTGTTTTTTATCATTTGTTTGTTTAAATAAAAACAACGAAAAAGAAATCCAAACTATTAAATGCCATGGATGAACATTTACGTAGTATTCCACACATTTTGTGGAATTCAGTTAAAATGGCAACGTTCACAAGAGGTGGGAAATATCACAGCATAATTATTTTAGTTTTAACAGAGACAAAATAAAAAAGCACATTCCAACTCCATGCCTGTAATTCAAAATGTATTACATTTATATTTTAATTTTATGTGCTGGTCCTTGATAAAACTTTATTTTCTTTAAATGAAGTCTTATTATAAAGTTTTACTGATATCTTAATATACATAATACAAAAAAAGCATGTTCTGCTCAATGAGCCTTAATTTATTTGATCCAAATTTTAGCAAAATAAAATATTAGAATGCTTTTCTAATGATGCTAAGAAAATCTGTTTTGAAATCACAGGAATAAATGTCATAAAATGAATACATTTTAAAATATACTGATCAAATCAAACAAATGCAGGCTTGGTAAGCAAAAGAGACAGTGTATGCAGTGTATTTTTCAGTAGCCCTATATTCAATCCCTTGTCTTACACAGGAAAGTTTCTTAAATTTGGTTGCTCTGACATGGAATGACTCATATCATTTTTTTTACAAAAAAAAATAAAAAATGAAACAAAATAAATGGATTATTAATTTAATAAATACATGATCATAGATTTAAAAACTCACAGTGTTAATGGCCATACGAGCCTCGAAGTTATCGACACAACTGAGAATCAAATCTACAGGCTTTCCCTCTTCAAGTCCTCCATGACTGAAAACACAAAACCAAACGTGTTCATGACACCAAAACAGAGATAAGAAAGGAAACTTTGTGTCCATGAATGAATGGACCAACCAATCAATCAGATAAAAATTACCTAATGCGGTCCATGAAATGTGTGAAGTTGTCCATTGTGGTGATATTGTAATTATGGGTCTCGAAAGCAACATCTGGATTAATGTTCCTGCACAGGAAAACACACCATAAAAATAAGATACACCATCTAAAGATTTATACATGGTGAAAAATTACAATTTAAACCTGTTTTGTATTTCAATTTACATCAAAATGCCATTTAATAATTCTGCAAATTCATCTATTAACAAAGTATGCAGAATTAATATTCAGAAATATTGATTTCATTTATTGTAAAATGCCATTTATTAAATTTTCAGCATCCATTACACCTTAAGTGTTAAAATATCCTTCTGGAGCCATTTTAATATACAGATTTTGTGTTCAATTATTAATTGTGTTCTATTTATAATGTTTCCTTTTTTTATTGAATAGATTTTTAAAGAATGTTTTGATCGATAAAATGTCCAACTGTACAGCATATAAAGAACAGAATATAAATATTTTGCAACTTCATAAATGTCTTTACTGTGAATTTTGATCAATTTAATTTCTTACTAAATAAATAAAAGTGTCATAATAAATTAAAAAAGTGCAATAATCAATAAATAAAATGAACTTTTAATGGTAGCATATCATGATTTTAGTTAAAAAAGCAACATTGCATATGATGCCACAAGGATGATGTGGAAATGTGAATATTGTCAGCATTGCTACCAAAGGAATACACTAAATAGCATTCAAAAAGAAAATAGCTCCTTTAATCTGTATTATAATTATAATTATTTCACAATATTGCAGTTCTTGCTGTATTTTTGATACAATAAATCCAGCCTTGGCTACCGTAAAAAGGTTTACATTTATACCAGACTCTTGACTATATATAAAATGTCTTTTGATGCAGTATAATGTTGAATATGTATGGATGTTGGACATTTATTTATTTATTTAAATTTGAGTAAATTCTTTTTTATTGTTTAAGCAATTTTTCTATAACATTAATTGTCATATTTATTTTAATGCCACTATTATTTATTTGCTTGTTTATTTTATATGAATGTTTCAATTATTTATCTTATTACAAAAGATTGATAATTCATCAATTTATTTTCTTTTCGGCTTAGTCCTTTTATTAATCTGGGGATGCCACAGCGGAATAAAACGCCAACTTATCCAGCACATATTTTACACAGCGGATGCCCTTTCAGCTGCAACCCATCTCTAGGAAACATACATACACACTCATACACTACAGACAATTTAGCCTACCCAATTCACCTGTACTGCATGTCTTTGGACTGTGGGGGAAACCGGAGCAACCGGAGGAAACCCACGCGAATGCAGGGAGAACATGCAAACTTCACATAGAAACCTTCTTGCTGTGAGGCGACAGCACTACTTACTGCGCCACTGCATTGCCACAAAAGATTGATTATTTGATTTAACTTTACTGATATTCATTATATTACTTTTATGTTTACTTTTCTCTAAACATTTTGTTGAACGCCTTTAGAACCTCAAGGAGGTCTCCGGACTTGATACACCAACTTACCCCCCCTTACCTAAGAGTGTGTTGTGCAGCCTCGACTTTACTGAGCCCTGCCTGATGTGGCTGGAAAAAGAGGCGGTTCATGTTGGCCAGCTCCACCTTATCATAGTCAAACAGCAGCAACTGCAGAGGAAGAAAACACAGACACAGCAGAAAGAGGCATGACAGTCGGTTACTGCAGAGCAGAGGCATGTGTCTCTGGGGGTCCTGCTATTGGCTTTCTTTCCCTTCTCCAACTGCAAATACTACAGGAATACCTGAGGAATGCACCATTTCTTGCTTGAAACTAAATTAAGCAAAATACAGACTGAGCAAACAATGCATCACCACATTCATTTATTTTAGTTTATAGTAAAGAAGGCAAAGTTATTCAATGTGACGATATTCTGTATATAATATGGACAAAATAAAAAGTCTAATGTTTTATAATATGCTTGTTTACTTTGTGGTGTCACAAAATACATTGTTTATGGTAATACTTTTTCATCATTTATATGGTTGCAATATTTTTAATGTATGAAAGCCAGGTATAAAAGAAAGCTTATCAGATCACATCTGATATATCCCATCCTCTTTTTGATTCATTTCAAATGCTTCCCACACGATCTCAGTACTAGGTCCCTTTGGTAAGCACTTACAGAATTTTCAATTGTTCCTTCCTTGTGCGATTTTTTTGCTGAATTTTGATGAGAAGAGGTAGTTGCTGTTTTTTTGTACTAATAATGTTGTTTAATGTTTGTCTTAAGTGTGTGGTATGATATATGTGTTGTAAATATATTACACTGCAGAACAAATCACCCCAAAAGGGGACAATTACTGTGTAAGTTCACAGCAACAGTATTAGTAACAAAACATTTGCTAAATGAATAAATGTTTGTTGAACTATTAATTGACTGTATTTACAGAAATGGTACTAGATCGCTATATATGTCATTATCAGGATATGGGATTTTTGTATTGAGGTACAGTTAATTAGTTTTATATTTGCACATTTTTAATTTGACCTTTTCTCAATATAATATCAGAAAAAATATGTATTGCAAATTCTAAATAGGTAAATCATATCAGCAATATAATATTGTAATATTATATATATATATATATATAAGTCATACTATTGTTGGCAATATAAGTAATATATTATGCAATAACTAATTTAATAAATTGGCAATATACTATTTTAAAGTCATACTTACAGGGAATGTAGGACTGAATATTCACAGTAGTTAGTAAATAATATAGGGACCAACGAATGTGCGAATATAAAACCAACTTTACCTCAATGATTTGTGTCATATCGCCCAGCACCAGCTTTATGTCGAAGAATAAGTATTAAGGTGTATTACCTTACCAATGCCACATCTGGTGAGCATTTCTGCAGTGACACTCCCCACCCCTCCGACTCCCACCACCGCCACAGCAAACGAGCGGATTTTCTGAGAATGACAGCAGGTGGACAATGGTCATCTGAACACGAACAAGCTGTTTTAACAATAGTAAAGTCTCGTGAAAGAACAAACAAGCATGTTTACCTCGTAGTCTTGCACTATCCCCATTCTCTTTAGTGCCATTAGACGACTGTAAGACATTAGAAATGTGAGTTTAGGATGACACTAGCACCAAACCAAGCCTTCCATATGGTTAAACACAAAATTAGTGATTAAAGAAATGGATAAGAACCTAAATGCTCACCTGTATGGATTTGAATCTACGACTTCGGCGCTCATTTGATCAATTTTCGGTCTGATATTGTGTTCAGCATCACTTTGCTTCTGTTTGGATTTGATTAGTTCATTTTCTAACTCACGAATTCGCAGCTTCAGTTCTTCAACGGTAGCCATTTTCTTCTGTTAAAACGCACTATTCTGCTGAACTCAGGTTGGTGTTATCCGATGGAAAAAACAGGCACAGTGACGTTAGAGGGGGGAAAAAGATTAAAATATTACTTAATGTACACGTCTGCACTGTTACAAATCAGCTGGCGAAGATGAGTGTCTCTCAATATTGAGCCCGGAGTGCAACAACAAGCACCAAGGAACTAAAGTTCCCAGAGTGAATGAATCCCGCGAGTCGGTTCGTCAGTTCTTCAAGTGCAGTTCTTTTTTTATTTAAAGAGAAGCATAAAACATGTTACAATAAAAATATAAATGCCAGTTAGTAAGTATAAACAAAATACAAATAAAAAATGTACATGTAATAAATGCACTTTAGAGTTCACAAATTGTTAACTTGTGTAGGGGTTTCTTCTCTGATACTGGTAGTATACAAGCATATTTCAGTCACCAATACCCTACAATTAGGGTTTATGAATGTAAAATTGAGTTAACAATATAAGTATTATATTAAATTATTATATTATATTATATTAATATTAAATTTTGAGCAATTCTTTTGCAAGTTCATACCTTTTACAGTCTATGGTTCATAGCCTACTCTGATGAATGGCCTAAAGTTAGAAAATAGCCTACTATCCAGTCCTAGGAAATAGTTGGCTGAAAATGCAATGTAATAGTTTAAATTGTTTTGTTACCAATTATCTTCAATCATTATGCGTTCAATCATAGCAGAATTTTAGTTATTGATGACAGAATGACACTTGGCAGATTATAAGTTTTTGTTTTTTCATTCATAAAGATGTACAAATAGCTATATTTTCATAAAATATATGTATTCATTCAATCCTTTTCTTTCGAATTAGTCCCTTTATTTATCAGGGGTCACCACAGTGGAATGAACCACCAACTTATCCAGTATATGTTTTACGCAGCGAATGCCTTTCCAGCTGCAACCCAGTACTTGAAAACACCCATACACTCTCGCATTCACACACAAACACTGTGGACAATTTAGCTTGTCTTTGGACTGTGGGGGAAACTGGAGCACCTGAAGGAAACCCACGCTAACACTGGGAGAACATACAAACTCCACACAACTGGTCCAGCCGGGGCTCAAACCAGTGACCTTCTTGCTGAGAGGCGACAGTGCTAACTACTGAGCCATTGTATAGCCAACATATATGTAATTAAATAATCAAATAATACTGCTAGAAAGGAATGCAATAACTAACGTAAATGGCATCCCGGTGGTGCAGTGGGTAGCACGATCACCTCACAGCAAGAACGTCGCTGGTTCCAGCCTCGGCTGGGTCAGTTGGCATTTCCTCTGTGTAAAACATGCTTGATAAGTTGGCGGTTCATTCTGCTGTGGCGACTCCAGATTAATTAAGGGACTAAGCCAGGGGTGTCCAAACTCGGTCCTGGAGGGCCAGTGTTCTGAAGAGGTTAGCTCCAACCCTAACCAAACACACCTGAATCAGCTAATAAGGCTTTTTTACAAGAAACTTCCTGTCCGGTGTGTTTAAGCAAGTTGGAGCTAAACTCAGCAGGACACCGGCCCTCCAGGACCGAGTTTGGACACCCCTGGACTAAGCCGAAAAGAAAATGATTGAACTAATGTAAATTAAAAGTCATTAAAATAATCTAGAAGGTTATTTAGTTTGAAAAATGCACTTCTTAGTTTGTTAGTCCCATGACAAATAAAATATATTACAAATTAGAACATAAATATAACTTACATTCACCAAAATTATTTTATTTACATGAATCATAGGGACTCAGTTTTATTGGGCAGTTCAAACTGATTTAGAAGAATCAGCAGCATAAAAAGCTCTTCATTGTTAAGCATAATATGAATAAATATCTAGAATAATGGAGACGCAGTGGCGCAGTAGGTAGTGCTGTTACCTCACAGCAAGAAGGTCGCTGGTTCAAGCCTCGGCTGGGTCAGTTGGTGTTTCTGGTGCTTCTTCTTGCGTCTCTGGGCGCTCCGGTTTCACCCACAGTCCAAAGACATGCAGTACAGGTGAATTGGGTAGGCTAAAATGTCCGTAGTGTATGAGTGTGTATTGATGTTTCCCATTCCCAGAGATGGGTTGCAGCTGGAAGGGCATCCGCTGCGTAAAACATATGCTGGCAGTTCATTCTGCTGTGGCGACCCTGGATTAATAAAGGGACTAAGCTGGAAAGAAAATGAATGAATGAATCAAGAATAATATGATCAAATGTTTAAATGTAATTTTCATGTTCATTTTCATGACATTAGTATTCTCCCGTCCAGTGGGTGGCGATCATATATGTAATATTTTCTTCCATTTTACCAAAGAAAAAGACGTTTAGCGGAAGTTGTTTTGTGAGCTGATGGCGCGAATGGCTAGAGTATAGCTTCACACGTCTAGATTTGATAAATAAACTAGACAGAATCGCTAATGATTTATCGCTGTTTTATTATACGCTGTTTCTACATGTGTAGATGCACAAAAGTCATAAAACGAAGTTGAAATGAGGTGAACGTCTTTTAGACGTTTTAAGTTTAATCGTCGCACAGATACTTGCGCAGTAAGTTAGCGGTGAGTCTTTATTTGTTGTTACAAATGTTTGTAAACAATAGTTAAACCTGCACAACATTACGACGCTGTTTATTCATCGTCCCGCGGATAATTCATTCCTATTGTCAGTCAGAAATAACATGTAGTTAACTTTTAGTAAGAGTTTTGTAATTATTTGGTCTTTATTCTATCTATTAACACTGTACAGTGTATTTTGACACATATTTTGAGAAAATGCCTTGAGCTTTTTAACTACTCAACACTGTGCAGATTCACTAAAGTTACCCTTTTGTCATCTTAGGGATTAAAACATCCACTGAATTAAATAGCTGTAAAAATGCATCAGATTAATATTATTTTATTTTTTTTGCATGAATCTGTTAATCAACCTCAGTCCTGATCAAAACTACTAAATTGTTTAGAAAATTACAGGATTTTAACTCTTTAATTGACAAATTCATAAACGATGTCACAAATTTGGTGGAAAAAAACACATAAAATTATGTATTTCAATAGGAAAAGTAATTGTGGACAGAAGTTTTTTTCTTTTGTCAAAGTCTTTGACATGTGAAACAACATTACCTTTGCATTGATTTTGACTTCCATTATAAACACAATTTTTTATTACGAAACCATGACGTCAAATAATAATGCATTTTTGATTGTTGGTTGTTTTCCCTCTTGGGAAGAGGAAAAATATGTAATCTTTTCTGTTGATCATCAGTTGGCACCATGAACCCTTTAGATAGGCCTGTGCAAAAAAAAAAAAAAAAAAAAAAAAGCTTAGTTACTGGTTTTTATATGGAGTTTAACAGCAAATTAAAGTGTGTGTCTGTGATTGTGAGAGTGACCTTTACGCAGTTACCTTGATATGTCTGAGAAAATTTAAATATGCATCTCCGTTCTCAGAACTACATGGAGTAAATAAAAACAAAGACTGTATTTATGCACCATCAAATGTGGTTATAATGGAAGTCAATGGGGCAAAAACAGCCACCAACAGTAAATTAGGGAGACAAAATGAAAATCTAACAATGCATCAAAGCTGATGTTACTAATCGTTCACATGTCCAAGACTGTGATAAAAGGTAAAAAACATTCAGTCCACAACTACTTTTTGTATATGAAATACGTCATTTTGTGGGTTTTTTTTCACCAAATGAGTGACATTATTTGTGAATTTGACAATTAAAGAGTTAAAACCCTGTAATAAAAAAAAAAAACTTTTGGTAGTTTTGATCAGGACTGAGGATGATTAACAGATTTATGCAACAACAAAAAAAATACATATATATTTATTTATCTGATTCATTTTTACAGCAGTTTAATTCTATGGATGTGTTCACTCCTAACATAACAAAAGGGTAGAAAATTTGAACCGTGCACAAGGGTTAATACGATATAAAACAAAAAGGTGGAATGACCGGCTATTTTTTTTTATGATGTAGATTACATGTCACCATGTCGAAAGTCAGCAAGGATGCGTACATTGTGAAGTTTGTTGAAAGCAATGGACAAAAGTGTGATATGGCTCTCCAGGCCTATAAGGTGACGTATAATTCTCGTTAATATTTGGCAATAAATGCTCCTTATATCTTTTAGACACTAGTGTTTGCTATTGCAAGACATGTTTTGTTCATGTAACTGTATGCTTGTCTTCAGGCGATAGTGGAGTTGCAGTCAGAGAAATATGTGCAGATGGTGGATGAGGAAGCGGCTTTAGAGCTGGACCACAATGACAAATCACTTTTTGTGTTTAGTGACTTCACCAGCACTGCCTTTGACCACTGCAGAAGGGTGAGAGTTTGCTTGCTTTTTATGTTGATGAGCATTTGGGTTGTTTATTCTATGTTACAAACAGAGAGAACATAATTCTGTGTTTATTATGAATACACAATTTAGTTTTCCCTATTTCTGTCTGCAATTTACTTTAAAGGGTTAGTTCTAGGGCTACTCTATTACACTGTAGGGATATTAAAACGGATATTGCGATATTTTGCATTTCTGCGATGTATATTGTGATGTGATTACAATTTCACCAGATGACTTAAACAGCTTTATTTGGTAAGAATTCTTCATTTTAGATAAATTGGGGTGATTTTGTTGGGGGTGAATCTTAAATAACATATAACGAATAAATTGCAAGCATGAATAAATAAAATATAGATATATAATAAAATATACAGATATATAGAGATAAAAGTGAATTATAGTTTTCTGGAGAGTCTAACAGTATTCATGTATTAATATTGGATAACACTGCATAGTCTTTATGGTATATTATATAATCTTTATTAAATGTACAAAAAACCCCAAAAAAACAGATGTAACTGGATGTTTTAAACTTTAAAATAAGAAATGTTCACGTGGTCACAGGCCTTAAAGGGATAGTTCACTCAAAACTGAAAATGTACTTACTATTTACTCTGAAAAACTGTACAAAAGCACGCACATTCCTGTTAACTGGGTGCTCAGCCAAAAAATGCAAAAGGTGCAAATTTTAAATTCAACCAAGGCTTTGCAACACCAAAGCTCCAAAAATGCAAATT
>CAIGQZ010035013.1:2132136-2145510 GCA_903798205.1 Danio tinwini | reverse complement strand
GGTTTCTGTTTGCTGTGGGGTTAGGGTTGATGTCATCTTAACAGCAATGCTAAGGAACAATAGATTCACTTAATAACAAGAACAACTAAACTTTTTTTTTATTAACTTTGCCGCCACATTTTAGTACAATCAGGATACCTGAGTAAACAACAAACATTAGATAAATGCCTCCAATATAGACTAGTCAGAAAAAACAATTCTCTTTAGTGCAGCCATCTTAAGAAAGTAAACTCAAATTAAATAAATAACTGCAGTGTAGACTAGTGAAAGATAAACATGCTTGTCCTCTCTAAGGACATTTGAAATATTTAGATAAGTTTTAAGTTCTTCTTTAAAAACACCATCATGTCCACATTCTCAGGTGAGGGGCTTGATCTCCGTGCAGACACAGACATAGTGATGCTCATTTTTAGTTATCTAAGTTTTCATTTAGATAGATAGGTTTTCATTTAAATTAATGAAAAAATATACATATAATGTGTTTGTAAAATGCTTTTTACATTACATATTCACCAGTAAAATACATTGCAGTTTTGTCTGAAACTAATGTTACGATAGTAGCCGTATATTGGTTGTATTTTTGCCTCCCGTTCTCTCTCTCTCCCTTTCTCTCTCTCGCTCTCTCCCTTGCTCTCTTCATGCCTGTCATTTCTGTATGTCCGCCTTCATGACAGCTGATTGGTCAGGAGACCGATCTATCATCATTGGGTGTCGTGGCGCGGGAAAATAAAAAGGGCCTTCAGGAAAAGTGGAGGAGATCGTTTCTTCCTTTGATCTCGTTTTTTGTGTATTTTGCTAACATGATTATGATTTTCGTTGTTTTTGCTTAACTTTGGTTTGGGCAAAATTATTTTGCATTACTTTTGCCCACTTTGAGATATTTTGTGATTTTTTTTTTTTTTTTTTTTTTGTACATTTTTATTTTGATTGATTTGTTTGTTACTTTTTGGCTCAGCCCTTTCCCGTCATATTGAGCTTTACCTCATCAAGTTCACTTTTTTCCTCAGAGTAAGGTGGAAAGGGAAGATGTCTTATGACTTCCATTTTGCAAACACAGAAAATGTATTGTTAAAGACATCAGGTAAAAGGTGAACGTCATCTTTTGTATTTCTACAGTTCAGTGTAGGGAAGAATACAGTGCAGGGCGCTGAACACTGCAATCTCAATATATTGCTTGCGCGCCGATTTTCTTTGTTCATGCACAAAATTCTTGTGTGCCCTCATATATACTCTGCTCAGGTGCGCTTTCAAATACACGCTGCTGAAGTGCGATTTAGTGTGTTTATGTAACAAGTATGTCTCCAACCTTCATTAAATTTGCTAGAATTATTTATGAATGTCTCCAATAGACGCGAGCGGCATTATTGCTCCTTGAATTAAAGTGAAACGGCTTTAAACTCCAGCAAGATAATGTCATCTATACATTTTAAAGTATTATAAAGCATTATCTATTATCTATAAAGTATAATTATTGAAACTGTGTTTATCTTAACTGAAAGCTACGTCGTATTTGCTAGCCTCATGCATCACACACCTGTCAGTCAGTTAGTGATGCGTAAACACTAAATCGCACTTCAGCAGCGTGTATTTGAAAGCGCACTTGAGCAGAGTATATATGAGGGCACGCAAGAATTTTGTGCATGAACAGAGAAAATCGGTGCGCAATCATCAGTTTTAGTGGCGGAGTGAATTTTGGTGTGGCGCCCTGCCATGGAAAAATGAATGTAGCGGAAACCATGCAGTAGTAATCGAGTGTGATCGCTCACTCACATGACATGACATGCACTTGGAAAATACTAACTTTAGAATATAATATTTAGAACAAAACCTCATTACTAGTACAATTTAATCAAATGTGATCAAATAAATATGTGCTTAAATTTGGTTTAATTAGTTAGAGACAAGTGACGTCAACCTCAACAATGGGCAGCAGGGCGCGTGAGAGTATCGCAGTACGCCACAAGAGTTTGGTGATAAGTAAAGTGGTTGGTGTATCGCAATATTTCGGTTTGGTTTGTAGTATTGTTACACCCCTAATATACATACATACATGCATACATATATACACATGCACATACATATACATGCACATATACACACACACATACATATATATATATATATATACATACACATACATACATACACATCCATCCATATATATACACAAATACATGCCCATACATACACACACACACATATATACATACATATACATACATGCACCTCTATAAATTGTACAGCTTAAATATGTCAAGTACAAAAAAAAACTATAATATAACATCCTAATTTATAAAAAAACTGAATGTACCTGGATACAACAAAAATATACAACAAAATGTATAGCCAAAAAACCTTTTCCCAAACACCTGATAAACATCAAAGAAATATTAAAGAAAAGGACGAATGTCAAACTCGTCGTTTAGACCTTTTGGAGACAATGTATCTAAAGTAAAAAAATCCAAAAGGCTTCACGTTGTAACAGCAATTTGTTAAGATCACCCCCCCCCCCACACACACACACACACACACGCACACACCTCTCTCTCTTCTTTTGTGTACTAAACGAGGTGAATTTTCAAAACACATTTTGAGGCTTGGCTCGAAACGTTACACGCTTTGTGTCAGCCTTTTTAATTTAATAAATTTGCATTTTTGGAGCTTTGGGGTTGCCGCCTTGGTTGAATTTATATCTTACTATTTACTCACCCATCACTTGTTTCAAACATATATACAAGTTATGAAATTATCTTTTTTTGTGTGTGTTCAACTTAAAAAAGAAGCTCTTAAATGTTTGAAACAATTGGAGGGTGTAATGAAAATAGTAAGTAAAGTAAAATTTTTGGGTGAATTATCTCTTTAAAACGCATGCAGATGACAAACGTTTACTCCATTATGATTAAACGCTGCATTAATTATAATCAACTACTGTGTATAATCAACTATAATCCCAACTCAACATTGCATATTCTGATATCAATGCTGAAATGATTTATTGTGCAGCCCTAGTTAGTTCACCCAAAAATGAAAATCAGTGTGACATTTAAGGCTGATTTATACTTCTGCGTAAAGTGATCTGCATGACCCACAACGCCTGCCTTGGGTGTAGTCGTGCATTTATACTTCTGCATGCTGCTTGTGTTGCTTTGTCTTTTCTGAACGCTACAAGTAGCTAAAACTCACTCATTCAAAGACAGGAACCGCTGGATGTGAAACAACTTTAATCAGGTTTTTAAAGGTAAACTTAAAACCAAAGTTTTCATATAGAGCTCCTTCACAGGACTCAACACTTGTAAACACTCGCTCCATCAGGCTCGCGGCTCTCAGCACCACCCATGCTCATCACCGGTACCAAGCAGACCAGAGTTTCACAGAGCTTGCACTACTCGTTGTTGCGATGTTTAATTACACTTTTTGAGAGGTGCGCGGCGGCTATGCGACCACGCGAAGACTGCGCTGATGCATAAGCATGCACATAACATAAAGTATAAATCAGTCTTTACTCACTCTTGACTTGTTTCAAATCAGTTTAAGTTTTTTTGATATGCAGAAGATATTCAGAAAACTGTTGGAAACATATAACCATTGGCATTCATTGTCAGAAAAACAAATGCTATGGAATTCAGTGTTTGCATCTTTCCAACATTCTTCAAAATATCTTGTTGTGTCACAAACAAAAACAGTTTGTTAAAAGTGAAAGGGTGAGTACATGATCACTACACTTTCATTTTTCGGGTGAACTATTCCGTTAAGTTTTTTTAAAAATATTATTTAATAATATTATTATTATTGTTTTCCAGTATCATGCAGCTCTATTGTATTATTTCCCTAATATTTCCCTAGCTTACAATAATTGTGTATTTTTATTGTAAAATCAATTTCATTTCACAAATTTCATTCCAATAAATTTCCGAAGAACAAAATCATGACCCCCCCCCCCCCTAATATTCTGTTAAGTTTTTTTTATTATTGTGATTATTAAACTGAAATTTTATCAGCTAGCTAGTGGCTATCTCTTGATATTTTAGACAACCACATTTTACACATTTTTGTATTGCTGCTTTATAATTGATTAGTGCACCACTATTCTCTGTTAACACATGTTTGGAAAGATGTATAACTTTAATTCTTATGTATATTAGAAATGCTTATATAAAAAAATCTTTTTGATAACAGTATATGCAATGTCTTTATCACAGAGAAGTGCAATAAATTCAATTTATGGTTCAAGCAGTTTTACGTATAGGTTATCAAAATTTGACCAATCAGATGGAGCCTCACTTTCTTTATACCTGCCTCCCTAGTTGGAGAGTCTCAGAGCAGAAAGATGAAAATAAATGCTTATGTTGGAGGTTTAAAGTGACAACACACAATAAGAGTCAGAATATCTGCAAAGGATATTCAGTCTGCTTTAACGTCTAAATGTTTGCATGTTGACAGTTTTTTTTGTTTATGTTTTTTTGAAAGCCTGAATTAGATTTGATTAGATCAAAAACTACCTATCACACCTATCTCCTGTTTATTTTTTATTTTAGTATGATCATTCAATTTTTAAATAGAAATAGCTTATTGCAATTAATATTTTTACCACAATAATCAACAACATTGCATATTGCATATTTTTTCCAGTATCATGCAGCACGATTGTATTATTTTCCTAATAAAATCAGAGCTTACAATAATTGTGTATTTTTATTGTAAAATAAATTTTGTTTCACAAATTTCATTCCCACAAATTTCTGAAGGACAAAATCATGACCCCCCCCTCCCCCAATAATAAAGTAAATAATAATAAACAGTTTTCTTTGTTTTCTTTTTATCTTCTTTTATGCAGCTGGGTTGCAGGATTGTAGGTCCTCTAGTAGTGCTATTCTGCCTGCAGAAGCAGAGATGTGTTCCCAAAGCAGAGCAGCCTGTGTATAACATGTCTATGGCTGATGTCACTGTCTCCTGCACTAACCTCGACAAAGAGGCAAGGGTAAGGAGAAAGCTATGATCTGCAGTATTGATATATGATTACGTTGTCTTGCTTACATTAGGGCTTTCACACCGCACCTAAACCTGGGCTCTAAACAGTTTACAGTATATAACCTGGGTAAAGAAAGGCTTTGTGCTTTGAAATAGTGATGTTGCCTGGTGTTTTAAAAGGTTACTGTGTTAAATGTGAATTTCTGTTACTAACATATGTGGTGTGGAACTATGTGGTGGTAATCTTATAGCTAACTGTCTTTTGGACGGTAATATAAACACTATGCTTGGATATAAATGTAAATGTCAAATAATAATGCGAAGAATTAAGTTGAATAAAGAGATTTTTTTATTGACGTTCAGAATTTATATATTCTGTAAAGTCTGTTTATTATAAAATTTGATAGCCATTCAGCAGTATATAAAACCGCATGCAGGAATTCACAAACCTAGAACTTTTATCTAAACAGGTCATTTGCCACTTTTTGCTTAAGTTTTACACTAATATCACAAATATGTGTAAAATCTAATAATCATTAAATTAATTACCCAAATACTTTTAACCTAGTAAACCTAGGATTGTGTTTAAACTAGGTTTAGAGTAACCCAGGCTAACTATCAATTGTGAAAAGCCCTGTAACATACAGTATACAGTAGAACTGGAATGCTGTTACATCTGCATGTGCAGTTATGACAAATAATCAGCTTTTATTTTGTTCTTGTAGAGTGAAGTGATGGATCTTATCCAGCTGATGGGTGGACGAGTCTACCGGGATCTCAACGTGTCTGTTACTCACCTGGTGGCAGGTGAAGTGGGAAGTAAAAAATATCTGGTGGCAGCAAGCCTTGGGAAGCCCATCCTGTTACCCAGCTGGGTAAAAGCATGCTGGGAAAAGTCTCAGGACAGGTAACTTATTACAACATGGTCATGGTCTTGTCGCTTATTTTGTAGTGTCGCAAAATGCATTGTTTAAAACAAAACTTTTCATCATTTGGATGACCAATCTGCTGGCATAATACACATAGAAAGTATATGCTAACATAATATTAAAATAACTGTTTATGTTTTCCAAAACAACTGACCACAGAGTTATGGGATTAAAAAAATATCAATCTGTAAACATGTTTTATATTTTAAGTGAGGAAAATAAACATGCGTTATAGATGTGACAAAAAAGTTTGCGAGTTTACAGTATACAACATACTTTGTAGAAATTCTGTGAATTAAACAGCACAACCCAAACGAAATAATGATAATCAAAAGGATAAAAGTTGCTCACTATAGAACAAACATGATTGATTTTATTTTATTTTCACATTTTTGCATTTATGAGGGAAAAGCTCTGTTATGGCTGTGACATCTCTGTTATGGATGTGACAGATGTGAAATTGCCACTTGTGTGAATTTGGTAAATCAAATCAAATAGTTTAAAACATTGACAGAGACATTTTTTTAATATTTCTACAGTACTGTAAAATACTTGCTTAACCAAAACATTTAAAAACTGTAAAATTTTTACAAAAATGTAAAAATGTTGGTGAAAACTTAATTTTTTTATGGCAAGCTTGATATATGCATGGAATTGCTCTTCTACATTCTTAATTAAACATTAGTCCAGAAATGTCACTCATGAATGAGCAAATTTTTAAACAGTATTCTTTAAAATGTAAAAAAAAAAAAAAAAAAGAAATGGTCTTTTCCATTTGGTCAATATATAAGCTGTTAATCGATTTAATTAATGGAAAAGGTACTATATCATTATCAGAATACAAGATGAAGCATAATGATAGGAGATTTTTCACTTTACCTAGCCATACCATTAGAGCAAGTTGGACAGTTCTTATTTTTTATTTAATATATCTCTCCACTGATAATGACAAACAGCAATGATCCAATCCAATTTTTATTTACTCAGGGTGTCCGAGGGGTCTTAAAGTCTTAAAATGTCTCACATTTCAAAAATTACACTTTAGGCCTTGAAAAGTCTTAAATTCACTGACGTAGTGTGTTGTAGGTCTTAAATCATAGTGAGCTACTCAATCAGGCCAACACTTAACAATCTGTCAAAAAAAACTTTAACAAAGTTTACATTTAACTACATTTTACAGTTTTAACTAGTACATTTATTTAGTACATTTTACAGTTTTAACTAGTACATTTATTAAGTACATTTTACAGTTTTAACTAGTACATTTATTAAGTACATTTTACAGTTTTAACTAGTACATTTATTAAGTATATTTTACATTTACAGTGTATGTATACTACTAGAGTTTGCTTGTTTTGACACATGTAAAATAGGTGGCTAAGAAATAACTAAATGAGATTCTTTGGAGTGGACAATTAAAAATCTTTTTCACTGGCCATTAGACACAATTCTTACTGTTTTACCTCAGATAAATCTGAAATTTCATTCATAATGGTCCCGAAATGGTTTTAAATTTGACTTGGGAAAACCTTCAGATACCCTGGTACTTAATGTGTGATGTTTCACTCAGATATACCGTTCATCATAATAGGAGCCAAAAGACAATCACACTTTTGCTTCATAACTTTGCACAAACTTTAATGTACAGTATCTCTAATAAATCCTTTAAAATGTTTTTCCTTCTCTCTAGTGTTTTCCATCACTCTGAGCTGAATACAGAGGATTATCGGTGTCCAGTCCTGAAAGGCTGTACAGTGTGTGTCACGGGACTGTCTACAGTTGAGCGTAAGGAGGTTCAGAGGTTGTGTGATCAGAATGGAGCCACCTACACAGGGCAGCTCAAGATGAATGAGTGCACTCACCTCATTGTCAATGAACCCACAGGTGACCACATTCTCTTAACTCCATCACACCTTTTTAGGATAGTTTACTATGGGCTTTATTTTAATGTTGTGTGTTGCTTTTCAGGTCAGAAATATGAGTTTGCCCGTAAATGGAATGTGTACTGCGTGTCCTTGCACTGGCTGTTTGACAGCATAGAGAAGGGCTTCTGTCAGGATGAGAGCAGGTATGCAGTGGAGCGTGGAGATAAGAGAAAAACTGAGGATAAGTCTGGCAGACCAAACACATCCACTCCTACAGGACACAGCAGGAATAAAGAGGGTAAGGAGTCAAAAATGTTCTTATGGTTTTGCTTGAGTCACTATTTGTTTGCACTCCTACATTAAGTTTCAATAAGCTTTCCTTTTTTTTCAGTCTTTTTTTTCTTTCTTGTTTTAGATATTAAGAAGATATTAATGTTACAAAAGTTTTCTGCTTCAAGAAATGCTTAAAAACATCCTAAAAGTGTCTTTCTTTCCCTCACTAGAATAATTTTAAAAATGAGTGTATTTAAATAAAAACGTTTTTTAAAAATTTAAACATTGTCTCACAGTATTTTTCACATTATCACTGCAATTGTAGTCCAATAAGTACAGCGTTGTGTGCATAAGAGACTTCAGAAGCATAAAAAAATGAACAACCTCAATCTTTGACATAGTAGTGTTTTTTTAGACCAGGGGTGCACAAACTCTGTCCTAGAGAGCTGGTGTCCTGCCAAAATTTGCCCCAACACACCTGCCAGAACATTTCTAGCAAGCCTAGTAGGAGCTTTATTACAAGGAGATTCGATTAACTATGCAGGACACCAGCCCTCCATGAGCAAGTTTGAGGACTCCTGATGTAGACAATACTGAAGTCAAACTTAAAAAAATCACCTGAATAACTAGGATATTACTTATTCTAATTTCATTGTTTTAGGTATAGATTTAATTGTTTCATTAATGGTCATGTTTTGATGCAGATGGTCCCTCGCTTTTGGGATTGAGTCATATCTCCAACATCAGCCTTAATGTCAATGAAACGGCCCTCACTACAGCAGGAATCAGCCATATAGAGACGCCTGATCCAGTCGACTCATTTGACATCACCGTCTGTCGAGTTGATGACTTGCTGGATGGCTGTAAGGTAAGATAAACTAATATAAACACACCATGTACGTGTATAGTTAGACCTTTCTCCACTGATCTGAATCCACATTCTCTGCTCTACCTGTAGTTGTATCTGTGTGGCCTGTCAGGAAAGAAACTGGAGAAATTGAGGCGAATGGTGAACACTGCCGGAGGTCTGCGCTTTAACCAGCCCACCCAAGAACTTACACATATAGTAATGGGAGAAGCAGACCAGGGAATCAAAGCCTTTGTTGACAATGCAACTCACAGGTCAGTAAAAAGCTGTTGTTTATAAATTGATTTGTTTACAGGTTTTTACAGCTTTACAAACTTTAACCTCCAGTGCAGCATATTCACAAAACATCCTAAGGCTGAAAGTAGCTCTTAACTTAGGCCGATTTAGGAAGAAATCCTCTTTTAGCACTAAATAATGATAATGATATTTGTGACTCACGTTCAGTTAATAAATATTGTCAGTATAAAGACTAAGCCAATTTTTTTGTTTTAATGGGTGGAGTTTGTGAGTTGTGCTCCATCACAAGTGGCTGTATCTAGATTGCAAGCATTTTTCTTCCAAGGAATATGATGTTGATTATGTACAAGTCTTGTCCAAACTTATTCCTGTTCATTCCAAATGTCCCTCGTGTATAGACCTTTATACAGGTCTCTCGTGTACTAGCAAAAGTTTTCCCCTCTCCTATTTATTTATTTTATTTGCCACAGCTAAGAAAACCTTGTCCGAGAGGCCTCTCCATTCTAAACGTGTTCTGTTCATGTTTATATTTTCAATATTTGTGGCTATGAAGTTCAATAAGAATCCACAAGTGAATTGAATTGCTTTTTTCAAAGAAAGCTTTGTGCTTTCCATCTGGGCGTGAAATAGATCTGGATCTGAAATTCTTCCCTCAGGCAATCCATCTCATGAACACTTGATGATAATAATTGTGGAACCAACATCACTACCTGCTATACACTTTTTATACACGCATACACTTATTTAACAACACACTTTACATGCCAATTTGCACATAACAGCTGCACATATAACTCTGTATATAGTATACTATATATAGCTGTACATACACTTGTTAACTTGTATATTTGCATTCACTACTTACTTCCATTTTTAAAATATATTTATTATCTGTTGTTTGTCCTGTCTCTGTAATTCTGTTGCACTGTAGAAGCTCTGTCACCAAAACAAATTCCTCGTATGTGTGAACATATCTGGCAATAAAGCTCTTTCTGATTCTGATTCTGAAATAGTTTTTTCTTGTCTTTTCCTCCTGATTTGGTAGGCAGAGCAGTTTTGAATCAATTTGCATGTTTGTGTTATTTCTTTTGACACATTTGGGCACTTGGTTACCAGGTAAACTCTAAATGGTCTTTTTAAAAGATGTTTTTAAAATAAATGCTTACAGAAACCACATTTATGGAAGTATCTTCCTAAAATTTGGATCACAACATGGGCATACATACAGTACATCTTTATATTTTTGGTGTTTTAAACCATTACCATTCAATTAACATTCATTTTTTCACAAGTAAAATCTATTAAACAAAGTCATGAGTAATGTTTTTCTGTATTTAACCATATTTTACTATATTGCTATGCAATTTTTGGGTTATTTAACTCTTTAAGTTGCAAACATTGAAGTGTCTAGTTTCAAACAAGACAGCATTTGTGAAAATAGACCTCAAGATTTAAAAGTTACATACATTTTTAATTAGGCATGGCATTTTTTAGAAAATGTAAAAAAATGCTATTTAATAAAACTCTTAGATGAAAAATGCAATGTTTTATGAATATAGCCCAAGGTTGCTGTGTTAAAGAAATAATTTATTGCTGAATATGATTGCACATGTCATTCAAATGAACCCTTCCTATCTTTTCATGTTTTGGGTGTTATATAAATAGCTATAGCTGTATAATTATAGGTGCTTTTCATTTTACAGCGGCAAACATTAAGTACCGTTTACCCACAGTATCTTATAATGCTTCATCTTGTATTATGAATTGATATTGATTGGTTATTAGTCCATAGGGTTGTATTGATTTCTTACCACAATTTAACAACATCAGTGTTTGTTTTCAGTTAGGCTTATGTTCATGTCTCCTCAGACCTCATATAGTGACCGTGCAGTGGCTTCTAGACAGTTTTTCTCGTGGTTCCCTGCTCCCCGAGGATGGCTACTTTCATCCGTCTTTCCTGCCTCCAGCTGCTGTTGATATACCTGCACTTCACAAAGCTGCCCCTCGTGCCTCCAGACCCTCTGTAGCTCCCCCTCCTGCCCCTAGTCCAGCCCGACAGTCCAGAGCAGAGGAAGACCTGCTCTCCCAATATATGGGGAACGACCAGACTGTGGGTGAGTTGATAAATCTTTCATCTGTTTACTCCTGTCTGTCACATCCGTTTATCTCTGCCCGTCTTTCCTGCAGTGGAGCTGCCTCAGGAAACTGACAGTACCAGCAGTAGGCATAGCGTTTTACTTCCAGAACCTCTGGTTGAAGGAAAGGACTCCACCTTGGCTGAAGCCTCAGAGGGTGGCCTTTTTTCAGGGAAGCGCTTCATCTTGGTTGGTTTCGGAGCTGAGGCTGAAGCCCAGCTGTCAGAGCTGGTCATGGAAAACGTTGGGAAGATTTTGGTTGGCCGATCGAGAGCTGTGGCGCATTATGCTATCGTGCCACTGCTGGGCTGTGACGTGGAGGCAACAGTAGATGAGGTTGCCACAGATACCTGGCTGGTGAGCATGACATGATTTTTACTCTGAACATGTCTATACACAAAATATTTTCATGATTACTTTTTCTGTTAAAGTAATCTTCTTTTGCCGATTAGGGTAATATTGTGATAAAACTGTATACCGGGGTTCTCAAAGTCTCAATTCAAAGGTCCAAATTTTAATTTTCATCAATGTCAAAGATCTGGAAAATTGGTTACAACAAAACTTGATTTTGATAGCATGCACATGCATAAAACTGCTATTAAAATAAAATACCTTTTCCATTTAAAGGTGCTGTATGTAAGTTTTTGACACTTCTAAAGCATAAAAATACCATAATATCTTTGCAGATGTTTAAAAAACATGCTAAGTGAACATTCTTGTTTATCTGAAAAACAATGACGTTATGTGCTGGAACGTCTGTCTTTGTTTTGGTCCCTTTAACTCGCTCTATGCCAGTTTAGCCAGTTATTCCAATTTAGCCAGTAGGTTGCCTTGGTGGAAAACAGCATAATTGATTCATTCTGTCAGGAAGGCTCTCAAAGAGTGTGTCCGCGACCGATATGCGACCTTCGGTGGACAGTAACAGCCTCCGAAATGAGACTCAGATTCCACATGAGGTGGTTATTAATTGGCAATTAGATTGTAACTTTGTGTCCTGACAACACGCTATGTGACGAGATGTGCAGTAATAAGCAGTTGCGCTGTTTGCACCAGATGAAACGCGACAGAAATTTACAGCAATTCAGAAGCACAGAGTTGTGCACTTACTCCACTCCAATGAAATTGTAAGGTTTATAATCTAATTAATGCATATTAAACATCTTTACAGAGTCACAGTTCTGAAGTTCAATTTCAAATGATTTATTTTCAAGGTCTGAGGTAAACTATGCTGCAGTGGTATGGCAATAAATGTCATGTAAAATGGCTTTCAAACTCACATTATTAGCATTTAACACTAAATGAAGCACATGAGGTGTACCTGAGGTGATCATTGTCAGTTTATCCGGTTGTTCAGCTGCAAGAAATTGAAGCCTTTTCTAAAATTTAAATTTCAGGTGTTGGTTAGAACAAAAACTTCTTTTAATATGGAAAATATTCCTTCTATCATGTGCCATTGCTTTTATTTAGAATTTTTTTTAAATCAGCCTGTTGATGTAATCAATCTGGTAACCTGCACTTGCGTTCGTTTTGAACGAGGCGTGCAGTACCTAGTTCAACCACTGGGTGTCAAACTTAAATACTGCACCTTTAACCCTTGTGTGCTGATGAAGATGTTTTCATCCACTCTGAGGTGATTTTAAGTCTTAACATGACCACAACTTTCTTTGTGTTTCAGCAAACTGAATACTTTTTTGGTGACAAATCTTATTTTGACATATTTTGGAAAATGCTTTCAAATTTCAAAAACTCAATACACTCTTGGAAAATTAAAAACCCTTTTGTTATGTTAGTGGCTGTTTTTGACCCATTTACTTTCATTATAACAACATTTTTTGATTGCAAATTCATGACACCATATTATAAAGCATTCTTCATTGTTGGTGGTTTTCCCTGTTGGGAAGAGGTACACATTTTTTTTTTTTACTTTTGATCATCAGTTGTAGTGCAAAAAAGCTTTGTTTCTGGCTTTTATATGGAGTTATTTGGAGTCTGTGCGCGAGAGAGATCTGAGAAAATCTAAATAAGCACCTCAGCTTTCAGAACATAGTAACTACACACACACACACACACACACACACACACACACACACACACACACA
>CAIGQZ010035013.1:2117433-2132126 GCA_903798205.1 Danio tinwini | reverse complement strand
CACACACACACACACACACACACACACACACACACACACACACACACTATAATTGGCTTTTTTACTCTATAGAACTCTATTAAAGCCATAAACATTTTTGCACAGGCCTATCCGATGGCTAATAGTGTCAACTGATGATCAACAGTAAAAATTACAAGTTGTACCTCTTCCTAACAGGGAAAACTATCAACAATCAAGAATGTATGATTTTATGGTGTCATGGTTTTGTAGTAAAAAAAAAATTGTGATAATGGAATGGGGCAAAAATAAAAGAAAATACAAAAGAAAATACAACCAGATGTGGTGCAAAATACAGTCTAATAATACAGCAGCCTAATGGGATAAATGGCACTGTATGTATTCCATCAATAGCCTAAACATTTGTTTTATAGTTTTAATTCCTTAATACAAATCAAACAGAACAGTTTTTTTGCTGGATTGGAGCAGAATGAATGCGTACCTCTATCCATCTAAATCCCTTTTTTTTTGTCAACTTATTTTCTGGAAACTGACATCCTCACCCATCCCAAATGCTCACTACGGTGATGTGTCGCCCAATTACATCATTCGTTGACTGCATGTCATGACAACAGTGTCTTTGGTTTCATTTCAAACCATCATCAAAAGACATTTAAAGGTCCCATGAAATTTAAATAGATTATTTTTAGATGGTAGCTTCAGTCTGTTAGTTTTAAGGATATCTGTACGCTATTGTGACCCAATTTGCTGTTATAAAATATTAAACTGATATAAACATCTAAAGCTTGCAGTTTGTCACTTCTGCCTAAATCCATCAACGATTATTTTCATGTCACCTCATACTTTAGTTTCTTATTAAATCTTGACCAATCAAATGTTCTCTAGTATCTGACATGTCCCGCCCCCTTCAAGATGCATTTTATTTGATGCGCTTGATCTCAACTCCTTTCACTGTGAAAGCTGTGATTATAAACAATGCCATTGGCTGTTTTTGTAAAAGGGGAGGAGCTATTTTATGCCTCACCATCTCTTCATTTTTTTCAGTTGAGATTACGTCAAACCATACCTGTCAAACCATCCTGTTTTTCCTGGGATTCTCCTGTATTTTACAATTCTATCTTGCTATCATCCCGTAAAGGGTATTTTCCTGTATTTCTCCTGTATTTTCAATCTTTCTATGAAGGATGGCAATAAACAATAAAGAGCCAATTCTCCCTATACGCAAACCATACCACCGAACCACCAGGGGCGCCCCTTGCTCCTAAATGTGAATCTGTTCTGTGCTTTTATTTTAATTGAGCATGAAAACACTTTGAAAAAATAAATAAATTAAATGGCAGGTTTTCTTTCCATTCCATTACAGGCGCCGTGTATGCAATCCTCAAAACAGTGAGTTCATGTAGCGGTGTGTGACCCTTATTTTCACATCCCAATGTTGACAAGTATGCGACAAACATCGAATAAAAATGAACTCTTTACGGGACCTTTAAAAAACGAACCACATTATAAATTGAACAGAATTTTGAAATCCGTAAATCCACATTTAGTGCTCTTGAAATATGAAATGAAGATGGGTCTGGATTTAATTCTCTCTGTCAGGACTTTGAGAAAACTCTGCCATATATCCTAATTAAAGCTTCAGCAATTAATCACTACAAAAAAATTTGACAATTGCAGAAGCCTTGTACAGACATGTTTTTGTGAAGCTTATTTATTACTACTAACCTATGATTGTGTGTGTTCAAGGCCATGTGTGTGGAGCGGCAGTGTGTCTTGCCACTTGCCTCTCATCCTCTGTTCACTCCAGTGGCGGTGAGAGAAGGCTTCTCTCCTCTTAAAGACTGTGTGCTGTCAGTCAGTCAGTTTACTGGAGCTGAGAGAGATTCACTCATTCAGCTCGCCAAACACCTGGGAGCGAGGTGAGACCTTCTATTTGTTGCTCTCGTCTAGGCAGTTTTCGGTTCTTGAAGGTTTAAGCTAACAAGCAGCTGCATTGTGAAACAGACATGCTCATTAATGAAGTCTACGATTTATCAATTAAACCGCTAGTTTAGATTAGGTCCTATTAGAAGAGGTTTATAAATGTAGAATAACTAAAATAACAAAAGGTGATGCATTTATTACAATATTTATCTTTTTTTAGTAATTCACATAGGGTTGTGCATTGGTTAGGTTAGTCCAGGTCCATTAAAGGGCACCTAGTATGAAAAACAACTTTTGTAAGCTGTTTGGACAGAACTGTGTGTAGGTATAGTGTGTCCAGTCATATTGGAGTAATAAAAACTCAACAGTCTCTTTTTTTAAATTTCCTGACGTTAAAATAGGAATAAAATATTTTGAGACCCTCCGCAACGTGACGTAGGAGTGGGGTTTTCCCAGCCCACTGAATTAATTGACAGGCGCTATGTTTCTATAATAACAAATATATACATGTCCACAGAACATTTTATTTAAATGTGTTACAACTCTCTGTGATTTTTATAAATGATTTTAAAACAGACCATGTGTGTAATAAAAACAGTAAAATCACTCTGGCTGTTTCTCAATTCCAAGAACTCAGAGAACGGACTTGCGTTCTTGTGGAGACCGGTCTTGCCAGGTGTCCTCAGAAGAACAAACTCAGGAGGCCGCGAAAACAGAGAACACGTCCTGTGAGAAATGAGATGCTGCGTTCTTCCTGATGGTCACGTGACCTTTACGCAATTTTAATGGAAAATTATTGAAACATTACAGCATTCATACAACGATTTCTTGTTTTTCCCCTTTTCAAAATTTATACTATGAATAAAAATATAAATAAAACGGATAAAATAAATTGAATACATAATATAAACAATATAAATAAACATTTATACACAATATAAATAAAACGGATAAAATAAATTTAATGCGGATTTCAGCAAACAAACACCCTTAATGTGTTTATTCCTTTATTAAGATGCCCATGGTAATATTTATATTCACCGTTTCATTTAGGGAAACTCCTGAGGTTAATAAGTTATATCTCTGAACTTTATTAATAAATCTAAATAAAATGCTGCGCTTCCCACCTGCAGTCGCAATGACTTCTGGGACTTCTAGAGCGAGATCTTTCATGCATCCTCTGTTCTTCCTGTTGTTGCGGTCTTGAGTATTGGAACTGAACTTTGGCAGCTGTTGATGACGTAACACGAGGACGCAAGACCGCTGATGAAGGCATATTGAGAAACAGCCTCTGTAATTCTTAACTGTTATTACCAACATGGCCACATGGTGTCTGTTAACGTTAACGTTTGTGTGTGTGTGTGTGTGTGTGTGTGTGTACTGCAAACAGCATTTGTGTGTGACTCATCATTTCAGAAAGGCTTGAATAATCTCCACCACAAATTCATGAAATAAACTTACTTGGTATTTTTGACTAATGAGCTGTATTTCAGCTTTATCCTAATCGGTCACTGTGCTGTTTATCTGATGTAATGCATGATGAGAAACAGACACGGAAATTGGAGTAGTGGGCAGGGAGAAGCAGCTTATTTGCTTTTATAGCCACAGGCTACAAAAACAGCTACACTGTTATACACAACTCAGACACCAAAATGGGCAGATTCTGGAGGCTATAATAAATTATCTAATGGGCATTTTGAGCTAAAACTTTACAGACACATTCTGTAGACACCAAAGGCTTATCTTACATCTCGTAAAAGGGATAGAATAGGTGCCATTTAAATAGTGAAAGAGTTACAACTTTTATATTCAATAATGTATTAGTAAATGACGAATTTAACATTAACTAGGATTATTAAATATTTGGAAGGTTTTTTTTTGGAAGTTAACTAATGTTATCGGTTAACTTTGTTCTGTAGTTTCCAGCCAATTTTTTGCAAAATAGAAACTTTATTTTATGAAAGGTTATATCTTAAATGTGATTATTTGGATTATTATTTTTTTTAATGCTGAAAATGTCCAATAAGTATTAAAATTATTTTTTTTTGTTTATTTTACATTGATAAAAAATTTAAGAATTTGGTTTGTTTTGTCCTGGAGTTCCTTTAAACTTCAATTCAGAATTCTAACCAGAATTGATGGATTCCTTACCAAATCTAAATTGAATACTTTCTCCTCTCCCCTGCACATCTATCTGCAGTGTCCAGGATTACTTTGTGCGGACTGCTAATCAGAGGAAGGGAATGCTGGCCAGCACACATTTGGTTCTCCAGACACCTGAGGGCACCAAGTACCAGGCAGCTCAAAAGTGGGGTCTGCCTGCGGTCACGATTCGCTGGGTTTTAGAATCTGCTAGAACAGGAAAACATGCGGATGAGGGCCAATACCTAGTTGACCTGCCACCTTCTCCAGGTTAGTCAGAAGTAAAACTATTTTATCAAATGCTATTTTTCAATTTGGTGGTCTCTGATTAATTAAATTGAACATTACAAGCCTAAAATATCAAGTCCTCCATTTCTTACAGAGAGAACAGAAGACAGTTTTGTTGGAGCGTCTCAGAAAGATCCTCCACCACCGCGCCTCCATCAGCGCTCACCAGAGCTCCCCTTGCTGGGCCCACAAAATAGCGATGCCATCACCCCTCTGGACACGGCTCGCTTTCAGAGCCGCGCTGTCCGGTCAGCGGTCAGGAAGCTGAAACAGGGAGAGGAAGAGCAGGCTGAGGTGGCCACCCCAGGACAGGAGGAGGCCAAAGGAGCACAGCAGAAAGACTCATCCTTCCATCTAGATACTCCCTCTCGCTTTCTAAGCAGAGACAAACTCTTCGGACCGTCATTTAACACAAAGGTGATCTAGAATTAGAAAGGAATTTCAAGAAAGCATGTTTTGTTTAGGTTTAAAAATATTGTAAACCATGAGGATGAAAAGTCCTTATGGTTAGTTAGATTCTCAGAAATGACATTCAAAATATATAGCTACGTTTCCATCCACCTGTTCTATGTGCATTTTGCATACGCGTAGGCCTGTCACGATATTTATATTTTATTGTACAATATATTGCACCAAAATATATTGCGATAAACATTATAATTGTAATTTTAAGACCATTTTATGTCACTCATTGTATGATGCCAAAATGATGATATAATATCACAATGCAAGCACACTCCTCCAAAAAACACATATTTTATTCTTAAGAATACTTAATTTAATTATAGTCATTTTAACACTTTCACAGTCAGAATGTGATATCAATACCCGCAATATCTGCTACCAGATCCATTTTCAGTTGTCAGACACCCACATGAAAATATACTGTAGTAATGTATAGTAAATACTTCAGTGTTTTTAACCATACTGACACCTCCAGCAGAGATAGAGATGTTGTACAATCAGCTAGAATTGGTTTTTATATATAGGCGATATATATTGCATCACCAAAAATGATTGAGGTCATGTCCATGTGTTGTGCGATAAGTCGATATATTGATTATTGTGACAGGCCTACATATGCGCATTAAAAAAATGGTTGATGGGATCGCCATGATGCGCATGTTTTGAAAATGCGCATAATAAAATGTATGTGCATAACTAAGTAGGATAAACCTTTTATTTGACAAGAAAAGATGCGCATAAACTAGGATGGAAACACTTTTACCGAACAAATTCCAGTATGCTTATTAATGTCATGTGATTTAGTTTCAAGAGATCATGTGATAATGAAAATGTGTGTGAATGGACAAACCAGCAGGATGAGCACATTGTAAAGCATCTGAAATGTTGTTTTGGTCTTTCTAAAATGCCTTCACCATTTCAGCATTAGTGTCATAATATTATTAATTAGCTCCCGAATTGTGAAGAGCATTTGTGCGCCGCATCTCACACCTTCAAACGCCACCACGTGTCCATCGCGTGTCGGCATGCTATCTTCTGAAGTGCAAGTAATTTTATTAAATAAAGTAAAGATTCACACAGCTTCTCCTACCGCAATAAATTCCATTTTAATTTTAGATATTTGCCGCCAGTTAATTTAGGAAGTGACGGTTTTGTTCTCTTTGACTACTTGGATGAAAAAGCTGCTTTATTTGCATGTCTTATATGCAGTATTCTAGTTTTGCACATAAATTGAATTTGCATATTTGGATGGAAACCTAGCTTATGTCAGGTCAGTATTTAAAAATGTAAAATAAGTGGCTGATGTCACTAGAGTGTGTGTGGGACGTTTAAGCTTAAAATACCCCACAAATAATGTTTTATAACTCTTTGAAACGGCCCCTTTTAGGCTTTGATTTAAGTTGTGCCATTTTGTTGGCTTTTACTTTTCAAAAAAGGGCGGAGCTACAATCGCCTATGTGTCAGCATAATGGCAGATTCAAAACAGGAGTAAGGCCTAATCCAATTCTATTTATTTATTATTTTTAAATACCCCCTACACCTTCCCATTGGCCCTTGAAATAGTGAAGTGAAAGGGCTTCAAATTTGCCCCTAAGAAATAAGATACCACTACAATTCTCGTACACGTCATCATATGCCATGGCGAGCTCTTACTTGATATGAGATTGATCATATGAGAATGTTATTTTTTGGTATTTATCTTGACAAAATCACTGAAGGCAACAATATCATGTTATCATAACAATATACAGTGCATCCGGAAAGTATTCATATAGCGCTTCACTTTTTCCCACACTTTTTTGTTACAGCCTTATTCCAAAATGGATTGAATTAATTTATTTCCTCAAGATTCTAAACACAATACCCCATAATGATAATGTGAAAAAAGAAAAAAAAAATTTAAAATTGTTGCAAATTTATTACAAATAAAAACTATGAAAAATCACATGTACATAAGTATTCACAGCCTTTGCTCAATACTTTGTTGATGCACCTTTGGCAGCATCTACAGCCTCAAGTCTTTTTGAATATGATTTCACAAGCTTGACACACCTGTCTTTGGGAATTTCTGCCCATTCCAAAAGATTAGTCAATGTTAGTTATACTACATAAATTGGAAAGAAACTGCTATTGTAAATCCTGCCTGTTTTATTGTAGAGGTCAAAGAGGAGTGCAAATGAATCGGATAAAACTGAAGTACAAGTTTTGTAATATTGTCATATATCTGTGTTGCAGGATGTGTTTGACCATTTACAGACTCCTGGTAATAAATCCCAGCAAGGTCAGGGGGCGGAGACTCCTCTGTCCGAGGTCATCGAGAGGAACCTTAAAGCTGCCGTTGCCAACAGCAACCGCAATCACGTCACAAACCTCGCAGCCATGACTGCCAGTCCACAACTGGGGAAAGAGCCTGAACCTGAGGTACATACACCCTCACTCATACACTCGTTACATCTGTCTGACTGCAGATATTTACAGGTGTGTCTGTTGTGCAGGTGAAGCAGAAGGCCGCAGCTCCTCTCAGTGGGGTGGTGGTGTGTGTGAGCAAGAAATTAAGCAAGAAACAGAGTGAACTCAATGCAGTGGCCGCCTCTCTCGGTGCAGAGTTTAGGTACACACCAAATTTCTGTATATGAATGTCAGTGATTAAATGGAAAAATGACATGCATCTTCAATTAATATCGGAAGCCTCGCTCACTATAAAACACATTTTGTTAGAATTTGACATTTTAAAGGCTACTAGACACAGATTACTTGGGATTAGTGTTGTCATGATAACTGAAATTCAGTACCAATCTGTACAGAAATTAAAAAAATGTGCATTTCCTGCTAACATTTAAACACATTCTTAAACACTGCTGATTTGTCATTGTGTTCACATGCTCAACTGACCCGGCAAGCATTTTTTTGTTTGTTTTTAAATGTCTAATAGACGTCTAAACATAGTCGTCTCGGCTAAAACAAGGCTAAATTTGGGCTGCCAGTAAAAATCTAATCGACATCTAAGAATAGGCCAAAACTAGACTAGTCATCAAATAAACGGAAATGAATGGTTACACAAATAAAGTCTAACTTGTCTATTTGACGACTAGTCTAGTTTTAGGCTATTCTTAGATTTTCACTGACAGCCCAAGTTTAGCCTTGTTATAGCCAAGCTGTCTACGTTTAGATGTCTATTAAACACAGAATTGTTTGCTGGGGACTGTGATTGGCCATGAAGGTCATCAGTTTACCAGACTCACCGCTGTTTACTGGGTGTTATCACAGATACAGGGACACTGGAGTGTTTTAAAGCCTTGAAGATCAGTCGATTCATCAGCAGTAAACAGCAGTATGGTGAACTGATGACCTTCACGGCCAATCACAGTAATTTCCACAGCGCTTAAATGTTAGCGGGAAATGGACTTTTTTTTTCAATTTCAGTACCGATTGTAGTCTCTTTCTCGAATTCCAGTATCATGATAACACTGCTTTGAATGTTTTTAAAAATGTCTTTCTAGGAAGAATTTAACGTTACTCATCAAATATTAAAGTGAAAAATGACCATATTTAATGTTTTTAATGTCAAATTTGACAATTTTGACTTTTTTTTTCTATTTTCTTTTGTTGATGTATGAAATTGTTGTTACTGTTATGTAATATGTCCTTTTCTTAAATAGTCATAACTTACTGATATGAGTTAATACTGATACAAAAATTAATATTGGCGGCTAAGATGCTGTTATTATGTGTTTTAGGATAAAGTGATGGGGTCTAATGTCATGCTGTCTGTTTCAGATGGTCTTGTGACGACTCAGTCACTCATTACATCTACCAGGGTAAAGTGGGAGACAACAGTAAAGAATACAGAGCTGTCAAAGAGAGAGGACTCTATATAGTTTCACAACACTGGCTACAGGCTGTAAGTAAATGAAGTTACTTATTGATTAGATATACATTTAAGAATCATTAGTGTTTTGAAAAAACTTAAAGCATCGCCTCATTATTACACAATATCAAAGTGTGTAATCATTTTCAAATATACAAATCATTTCAGTTGCATATTAATAAATTATTGCTATTAAAGATCTTGAGTGTTAAGATGATGGGAAAATGCATACAAATATTCAAAATGTATTCTGAATGTAAAGAAAAAAAAAGCAATAAATCTCAAAACCAATAAGTAAACCCCTAATTTGCTATAAACAGCATAAAAAGAGGACCCATACCACAATACGAAGGGTGTGCATAAATTTAAACATAAATATATGAATGTAAATATTAATATGGGCCTAAATGTGACAATATGTGTGCTAAATAACTGTAGTTGGCATCTCGAACCAGGATGAGTAATAAAATATGAAGTATAATATTATGAATTTTTACATAAGATTCCAATCAAGACTTAAAACGTGTTTAGCTGTGCCTGAATGAGCACTGTGCTATGTCTGACAGATCACACTATTATGTCTTTTGTTTATTTATTTATTCCTTTAAAACATATTTAAAATATTTTAATCTACTTTTAACTATTTTTATTCTTTGTTATTTTTATATCTTATACTTATATTTTATGTTTCTTTCAGGGATACTCATAATAACCAATTAACTGTTAACCGAAAGGGTGCATTTTTAACCGATTAATGATATCAGTTAAACAAATCAAAAACATATTTTTAAAACTTTTTTTATGTTTTTCATAAATGTGCAAAACATATTTGTTAACTCGTGGGACGGTAACGCGTGCAACCACACGAACCTACAGAAGTATTTTGCCAAAGAAGCAAAATTAAAGAAGAATTTTGCTGGTCATAATAATCCAATAATGGCTAATGCTGATTACCTCTGTCCTGGATCCATGTCATAAACAGCTTCGTTTATTTGCACAATTGGAGATAGAAGCCGCAAAACAAAACTTTCTCCAATGTGCTCTGCTTTGAAAAAAAGCTATAAGTTGGAGCATCTGAGTTTTCTTTCCATCAGAGCGCGCTCTGGCACCACTTATAAACACAACAAATAGGCGATAGTTTTAATGATTTATTGTACAACCAACAAACCTTTTTTTTCTGATTGGAAAATTACAGTTATAAATAAATAAATAAATAAATCTTATAAAATATCTGTTTTTAAAATAGTCTACATAGCCTAATCTACAAATCAAACAATTTTCTAGATTTTTTTTGCATAATGATAACTCTGCACCAAACTGAGGTTTTCATTTTATAGCTTATAAAACATTTATGCGCAAGTGAGAAAGAAAATAAAAGCACAGAAGCTTAAAGGTAAAATGAAAAGCTTAAGACAGTCTTTAAACTAATGACTTCTATTAAAATGTTGACAGAAGTTTGTGATATAAGAATTACCACAGAGAATTAATTAAATGCATATTTTCCATGGAGCGATCGACTTGAGGTTGGAAAAAATAGTTTATGCCAGTTTAAAAGGATTCACTAAGTGTTTTGGTTTTGTAATCTTTGTAATTTAAGTGAATAATATCTAGGTCAGGACTATTTATTTATTTTTTGTTTGTTTATCCTTTTTTCTGTGCTGTTGGAAACACTGTATGTGCGTGAAGATGTTTGTTGTTAATATGTTCGCATGTTAAAATAAATCAGTATTTTAAAATGTAATACGTTCATTATTTTATTTTTATTAAATAATAGTTTATTTTAATCTGACCACTTAACGGTTAATATTTGTTAAAGAGCAGTAGTTGTCGGTTTGCAAAAGGAACCGAAATGAGCATTCCTAGTTTCTTTTATCCTTGTTTATGTAAAGCACTTTCAATTACCATTGTGTATGAAATGTGCTATATGTATATATATATAAACTTGCCTTGCCTAATAATGGACATAAAAAATTTAAAATAAATACATTAACAGTAGTGCAGAGTTAGGGAATTCATTACATTCATTCACTATTCCTTTTTCAGTGTGCGGATGAGCAGAAGCATGTGTCGGAGTCACTCTACCCTTTTACATTCAACCCCAAAATGAGCCTCACCATGAGTCAGATGGCAGATTCCACTCAGAGATCACCTCCTTCTGCCACCCCCCGCACCAGACTGAGAGCTTTCACTGAGAATGAGGAGACCAGGGTGACCATTCATAACTGCCCCACCACACTCTTCTTTCCCAGCATATTAAGTTTTTATTAAAGGTTGTAACTTGTATATATTTATTTTTTATTTCTAAAGTTGGGCCCTGATGATGACATCACAGACATCTCAACTCCTAAGCGAGGCAGTGTGGGAGAGCCTGAGAAAGATCAAACCATCAGCACAGAGAAGAAAAGCAAGTCTTCTTTATAGACATGTCTTTGATTTATTTATTATACATCTCTTTCTCTCTGACTGATCTTAAATCAATTCACTCTTCCTTTAATTTTCTTATGTTGTGCCTCCCTCAGATCTCACAGAAACACTGGAGATGAGAGAGAGTCTTCAAAGGCAGCTTCAGGAGATCATGTCTGCCACTAAACTGACCAGCAGTCGTCGAGGCTCCTTGCGGTTGGTCAGGACAGGCTCAGGGGGGCTGGACTCGCCCCACACCCCGGACAGCCTAGGACGAATGAGCAGACGCAGCCGCAATTTAGAGGCCCTACGGTATAAAAACAAGTCTACACAGAATACTCCGTTTGATCTCCTTATTGTATAAAGCTTTTACCACCTGAGAGAATACATTACATTTTGCAGTTGATCACCAGAGAATGTAGACAGAGGATGTCTTTGATGATATCTGTTGATTTGCATCAATTGGTTCAGGGTGTTGAAGGGTCTTAAAATGTCTTAATGTCTTAAATTTAAAACTAAATTCTTTAGTAAAGTCTTTACTTTAACAGGTCTTAAACTTTCCTTTTAGCATGTAAATACCCACTCAAGCAAGCACCCATCCCACCACCAACAATCCGTTTCAATAAAATGTGTACCAAAAGTTACATTTATTAACACATTTTTAATTTACCCACTTTATTAGGTACACCTGTCCAACTGTTCGTTAATGCAAATTTCTAATCAGCCAATCACATGGCAGCAACTTGACATAGTCAAGATAATCTGCTTCAGTTCAAACCAAGCATCAGAAAAAGGAAGAAAGGTGATTTAAGTGACTTTGAACGTGGCATGATTGTTGGTGCCAGACTGGTCTGAGTATTTCAGATCAACTGCTGATCTACTGGGACTTTCACGCACAACCATCTCTATGGTTTACAAGGAATGGTCCGAAAAAGAGAAAATATTTAGTGAGCGGCATTTCTGTGAATGCAAATGCCTTGTTGATGCTAGAGGTCATAGGAGAATGGCCAGGCTGGTTCCAGCTAATAGAAAGGCAACAGTAACTCCAATAACTCGTTACAACTGAAGGTATGCAGAAGAGCATCTCTAAACACACAACATGTCAAACCTTGAGGTGAATGGGTTACAGCAGCAGAAGACAACACCGGGTGTCACTCTTGTCAGCTTAGAACAGGAAACGTACGTTACGATTTGCACAGGCTCACCAAAATTAGACAATAGAAACTTGAAAAATGTTGCTTTGTCTGAGTCTCAATTTCTGCTGCAACATTCGGATGGTAAGGTCAGAATTTGGCATCAACAACATGAAAGCTTGGATCCATCCTGCCTTGTATCAACAGTTCAGGCTGGTGGTGGTTGTGTAATGGTGTGGGGGATATTTTCTTGGCTCACTTTGAGCCCATTAGTACCAATTGAGCATTGTGTCAACTCCACAGCCTACCCGAGTGTTGTTGCTGACCATGTCCATCCCTTTATGACCATCGTCTACCCATCTTCTGATGGCTACTTCCAGCAGGATAATGCACCATGTCACAAAGCACAAATCATCTGACTGGTTTCTTGAACATTACGATGCGTTCACT
Organism: Danio tinwini; assembly: GCA_903798205.1. Lineage (NCBI taxonomy): Eukaryota > Metazoa > Chordata > Actinopteri > Cypriniformes > Danionidae > Danio > Danio tinwini. Next base: position 2,119,475 of record CAIGQZ010035013.1, on the reverse strand, counting down.
GTACTTAAATGGCCTTCACAGTCACCAGATCTCAATCCAGTAGAGCACCTTTGGGATGTGGTGGAACAGAGGATTCATATCATGGATGTGCAGCTGGCAAATCTGCAGCAACTGCGTGATGCTATCATGACAATATGGACCAAAATCTCTGAGAAATATTTACAGTACCTTGTTGAGTCTATGCCACGAAGGATTAAGGCAGTTCTGAAGGCAAAAGTAGTCCAACCGGTACTAATAAGGTGTTCCTAATAAAGTGGCTGGTGAGTGTACAACTAGAGTTTTGACACATTATTTAAAATTTGTGGCTAAAAAATAACTAATTTACTATTAACAAAATTTTTGGGGGGAGCGGACAATTACAAATCTTTTAGAAAAAATCCTCAGTATTTAGCCCAGTGTAAGTCTCAAATGTTCTTCATAATGGCCTTGAAATATCAAAAATCTTAAATTTGATTTGGTGAAACCTGCAGAAACCCTGTGATTATCATTAGACTTGAATGTTGAAAGATTGTGTGTTTGGCAGGATGTCACGTCAGGTGTCTATGGATCTAAACACAGAGCCGTCCCAGAGTGAGCAGATCGTTTGGGATGACCCCACAGCACGAGAAGAGAGAGCTAAACTGGCCGATAACCTTCAGTGGCCTGGCAGCCCCTCTCAGCACTCTGAACCTCTGGCGCTCGTCCCACCACCACACTCTGACCACACAGCCAATGGCAGAGACTCCATGACTGACTCTGAACTGGTGGAAATGGGTATGAGAAACAAGTTTAAATAAGTTTCATACTTGAACTTAGGACTGGGCCAGGGGTAGGCAAACTTTGCGACCCAAAGAGCCATTTTGGTAATTCTCCCTCCAAAAAAAATTTGCCCTGAGCCATGAAATATGTTTAATCGTTAAGCAGTGTTGGGGGTAACAAGTTAAAAGTAGGCCTACACGGAATCTGTGCGTGCAGATTTCCGCAGATTTTTAGCCCATCAGTGATTTTGTGTATTTAGCTGAGTAAATGTGCGTACATTTATATTAATTCAGTTTTTAAATTAATTTCAGTATAAGTATTGACTAATATGAAAATATTCATATGATTTATGTATAATACAGTTTATAAAGTAATATTTTCTGTTTAAGTAGATGTATTATATGAGAGACTGTTTACCAAATAAGTTGACCTGATTGGATTTGCATTGTAAACATTAAATAAATGTAAAAAAAAGTATTATCTTTTATTTCATATATTAAGTTTTAGTTATGATACTCCCAAAATCATTCCACATAAATCCTCAGATTTTTAACAAAATTCTCCGCAGAAATAGCAAAAAATGTCAGCAGATTCCGTCTGGCCCTAGTTATAAACGAATTACCAACCTATGTCACACGGGTCCCCGGTTGCAAGAGACCGGCTGCAATAGCAAACATGTCATGTTTTGTGGTAGGATGCCAAAGTCCAAAAATAGAAAACTCAACTTTTGCCATACACCACACTGCTTTCAATGCCAACGGCAGACGTCTTTGGCTAAAAGGGAGCTGAATGAAGTGACGACCTAATTAGAAATGCTTGACTCTGCAGTTCTCGTGTTATATCAGGTAAGTTCAGGCTATGCTGAATCATATACATTACTCGTTTTTGATTGCAGCAATGATTTCGGCAAAAACAGTTACATATGGTTAATTAAACTGGGGATACTGAATGCTAAGAATGAAACGTGAAAGTGTAAGTTATTAAAGTTGGTTTTATATTCACACATTCATTCAGTGACAACTTGTGACACACTCCCTATATTGTTTACCACGGCATCCAAACACTTGTAGGCCTTTAACTTCTCTCTTGTAAAAGCTTCAATGAGATTGTATATTTCGGGCTGATGCTTGGTCATTTCGTCTTATTCAATATCCATAGGGAGGGTTCTATCGCAAATGGACCTGTCAGACGAGCGCCGCTCACTTTAACGTTAATTTTGCCGAATCACTGTGCTTATCACTGGGTGACAAGCTGTTATAATACGCTTAAAGCATTACATAAATAATATATATATATATATATAT
>CAIGQZ010035013.1:2097911-2117333 GCA_903798205.1 Danio tinwini | reverse complement strand
ATATATATATATATATATATATATATAAGTAATCAATATATCTTATTTCTAAGACAACAACAAACTCTGTTCCGCATCGAATGTCATTCCCTCGCTGTAAATGGTAGCGCTCCCGGTTTTTTATATTTAAATGCAGATTTACATGTTATTGTTTGAAAGTAGATAAATTACATCTGTGTCAAGAAACAAGAACTTTTTTTATCATTTAATGTCAACAATTATAACATGCAGGAAATAACAGATTAAAATGTATTGTTAAGGAAAATGTCTTCCAAAAAAGTTTTAAGTGTACTCTATATAAATATGTATCATTATACAGTGTCTATACTTCAGATTTGTGAAATGTCGATTTGGTTAATGTGTTTATGTTATGACAATAAAAGGAGTAGTTTAATAAAAAACTTTCTTATAAAATAAAAATTGGAGATTTGACATTTATAGTGAAAATTGAAACACAAATTATTAATTGAAATAATTGAATTATGAAACACTGAATAATGAAATGGTATTGCAATTTAATTTTTTTTAAAAATCTATTTTAAAATGTAAGAAATTCAAAGTATATGTTGTAATACAATTTCTCTGACCCTTTCCAGCTGCGTTTGAAGTCATCGATGCACAACTAAAGCCAAAGGGGACCTCATCTAGAGTCGACACACTACACAACCCTAAAACACCTGAAGCACCGAGTATTGCTTTCCCCATCTCTAAGACTGCTGCCCTTCCTCTTCCACAGGTACATGCACAAATATCAATGGATGGCATTTGTAACTTTTTAATTTTTACATTTTTACATTTGTAATTTTCTATTCAAATCTTATCCTACGGTGTCTGTTTTGAGCAGATTGAAGATGAGGAGGAAGAGCTAAAGAAGGATCCTCCACGATTCCTGCTTTCATCGTTGAATCCACAGGAACGCATCGACTACAGTCATCTCATAGAGGAACTTGGTTAGAGCACAAAGCAACAAATTTTTTTACATTTATTTCTGCTAGGTTACACATTTCATATCTTTTGCCCATTGTCATAGTTTGCGGCCATTCCATTAATTAATCAAACTCAGTCAAAACTTGAACAAATGAACACACTCTCGGATAGGGCTGTGCAATTAATCGAATCGCAATCGCAAGAAGTTGCGATATGGCATATATATTATTTAACTTCCCCCGCTCAGAGCAAATGCATGAGTCTGTGTGTGACGGTCGTCTGTGTGTGACAGCCTTACTAGCCAATCGAGTGAGCACACTTTCATACTGCCCAATCAGAATTGCGCAACCATACTATGCGGTACGCCCACAATAACAAACAGGAAAGCGCAAACGGCTATACGAGGAGCGTCTTGCTAAAAATCAGGGGTGGAGGGAACGCGGAGGGGGACCAACAATTGAAATGTCCCGACCAATAATTTAATTGCCCTTAAAAAAATTGCGCTGTCAATATTAACCTAGACATGTTAACCTAGTAAGGCTGTGCCTTTCCCTCCTGTCATGTGAGAGGCTGTAGATGCGTTCAGAAAAGCAGCGCCAAAACAGCGCAGGTGAATTTCCTGTGCAAGAAGGAGGTGTGTGACACACACAGGTGAGGATGGCGGCAGCAAAAAAATGACTTAAAGAGCTTTTTTCAACGAAAAGTGTAAGTCACATAAACTCAAGTTCGCTACTGAATGAGTCCATCATGATAATGGCGTTAATGCTCGTGTTTTCCCCACTTTAACGCACAGTCTGTCGTTATAGCAGGCTGATAAAGTCTACAATAACTATTAAAGAAATCTGTTTTGTGTTAATGTGACATGATTCTGTCCGATATTACATGTTCCATGCATACTGCCACTATAAATAAAAGTTATTTTTTGAAGGATTTGACATGTGGCCCTTCACTTGGTTTGAAAACTTGATGTGGCCCTCAGGTCTAAAAATTTTGCCCACCACTGGTTTAGTTCCAACTTCCTTTAACACACCTCCCTGGAAGTTTCTAGTATACCTAGAAAGAGCTTGATTAGCTGGTTCAGGTGTGCTTAATTGGGGTTGAACTAAAATATGCAGGACTTCGGCCCTCCAGCAGGACTCCTCCAGTATATATTTAGGTGCTCATGTTATGGCCTTGTCCCCTGCAATGCAAGCAACTGTTTTCACACCAGAGTTGATTCTCCTCTATTAAGTGTTTACATACAGTACATTGCCATGTTGAATGCATGTTTATGTATTCACTGCACAAGTGTTCACTGCACACTTGTAGAGAATACAAAATCTTCTTCATTATGTTCTTCATGGATCTTCCAAGTTGCTTTTCTGTGAATTAAGGCCTTATAAAGCAAGGGATCAGAAATTCATATGACCATGCCATTCATTTTCATGTGGAATTGTTTCCTCATGCATTTTATTTAAAAGTGAAATAAAAGCATAATGGTGGGAGCGCTTTTAGCTTAGCTTAGCATAGATCATTGAACTGGATTAGACCATTGGCATCTCACTCAAAAATGACCAGAGATTCATTAATTTTCTTATTTAAAACTTGACTTTTCTGTAGTTACATTGTGTACTAGGTAACTTTCGACATTACCACCTGTGCTGCATAATATTATTTGCCTGCTGCAGCCTTGATATTGCCGAAATGAGAGTAGTTCCTAGCCATGTCAACCTGCAAAATAGCAACTATTCAATGTCTGTTGATCTACGAAGCACACATGAAGAGTTGTATTTATAGCAACTGGTCCAAATTTAGATATACAGTGGGTCTGATCAGAAAGTAAAAGTTGTTTTCAAGTGGTTGAATCAGAGGTATTCAAGCTTTTATGTAAAATTAAATACTTTATGTAAAATAAATTAAAATAATTTTGTTTGTATTTTTACTTTGAAATGTTGCTTTATAAACGGCTCTTTCCTAGATAACGGCTCCCTCGTTAGATATTAGATGTATTTCTCAATACATTACTATTATTTTTTTCCTTAAATTTTCTTTAGTAGGTCTTTAAAAGTCTTACATTTGCCCTCACAAAACCTGCTGAAACCCTCTTATGTACCTGACTCATTTTTTTTATTATGTACTTGTAAAGCTACTGTACATACTTTCTAAATCAACTTTTAATTTGTTTTATAATTAAAACACTGTATTATTAGGCCCTTGTTAGCTTCCAGTCAAACATGTTGGGAACTTCTACATAATGATTTCACTAAAACAAATGGAGCATAATGAAATGAAAGAGTGCAGGAGTCCCAAATTAGTATTGTTTTTATTGTGGGAATGTTCATTTAATTTGTATTTATTAATTCATGTTAGACAGCCGCTCCCACTAGCCACTTTGTCTGGTTGAAAATAATTTTTAAATTGTAGTATTCTTAAAGCAGGGTTCGACAATAGGTATGGCCCAATATTGCTACAAATGTGATCTTAGAATCGAGAAGCAGTACGACTGACAAAAATGTGTGTTTTTGTGAGTAAAAAAAGCAGGTTAATACCGAATGAGAGGTTGATCACTTGCGCGTACAGATGATGTGATGCTCGCAACTGTTAAAAAGCATGCACGCTCCCATTACTTGTGTGAAGCAAGTGTGCCTAGAGGAAACGCAACTGGTGTGATCAGTTGTCTTTAAAATAGACTGGACAATAAACGATGATCATGCACCCACAGTCATGCTGCTTTCAAGAGCTCCAGATTAAAAAATGTATGTGTATATATATATATTCTTTTATAAGAAGCAGTGGTTGCTGCTTTCATTTGAATTATTTTTTGAACAGATTATTAACAGGCCTAATATTAACCATGTGTGTGATCATCCTTTCGTTATCACACACGGTATGCTTTTTTTTACCTGCTTTATTTTGCTTACAGTTATTTTTGTTAATATAGTTTAATTATATATTTTTTGACAATAACATTGCTTTAATATGAGATTAACTCCCCATTTATGTGTAGTTAACTGTTGATCTGGGACATTTAGCCAGGACAGATTACTGTCAAGGTTCATACGGTCTCGAAAAACCTGGAAAAGTCATGGAATTTTGACATGGCATTTCCCAGGCCTGGAAAAGTTCTGGAAAAACAGAAAAACCCACAAAGTTTTAGAAAAGTCATTGAAAACAGATATTTGTATACTTGAATATAGGGTATTTACTTTTTTTCTGTCCTTGGCCAATCACATACTCTCACATTATTAGCGCGGTGTAAGCATCATCTAAATCAATTTTACATAGATATTTACTTGACAGTCTTAAAAAAATCATAGAAAAGTCATAGAATTTTAGTAGTAAAAATGTGTATGAACCCTGTACTGTGCATATTTTAGATACATGACATTAGTTCTTTTTTAAAATGTCACTTTTTTGGGTTTTTTTTTTTAAGAAAAAGTTTTGTTGAATTAAAAACCGCATGTATTCAGCTATTACTTTGCTTGTTTTAACACATTGTTTAAAATTTGTGGCTAAGAAATAATTCTTTATTTTTAGTGTGGTCAGAGATAAATTTGGTAAATCGTTAATTTTGAGCCCTGAAAAGTCTTGTGAAACAAAAACTAATTGCAATGCGACACAACCCGTTTGCTCATGCCTATTGAGCAAGCTCATAAACAACACACACAAAAGTGAAATGAATGAGGACGACATAACACAACATCTAAATCAAGTAATTTTAGCATGTCAAAGTCAAAAAATGATGGTCAGAAAATGGCGAGTGGCTAGTAATTTCGGAAATCTACTAGCCACAGTGGCTGGTGTTCAAAAAAAGTTAATGTCAAGCCCTGATTCATGTTATTGTAATTTATGGATGCGTCATGTATGTGTGCAGGTGGTGTTGTGCTGGAGAAGCAGAGTTTTGACCCAAGCTGCACTCATGTGATTGTGGGTCATCCTCTGAGGAATGAGAAGTATTTGGCCGCAATGGCAGCGGGCAAGTGGATCCTTCACCGCTCATACCTGGAGGCCTGCCGAGCAGAAGGGCACTTCATACAGGTATGTGTTCGTGTTTGTGATTGAATTTTTTCTGTCACAGTCTCTGATGTTCATGTCCTGTTTGTGTGTTAGGAGGATCAGTACGAGTGGGGCAGCAGCTCTATACTGGAAGCTTTGCAATCCATCAACTCTCAGCAGAAGAGACTGGCACTGGCTGCCATGCGATGGAGGAAAACACTTCAAGGATGCTCTAACAAGGAGGTACGCATACACATACCCTGACCTATATTCAGGATTCTAGATTCCTAGGATTCAGGTTAATGTTCAGAGCCTAATGCTGTTGATGTGCAGGGAGCATTTGGCGGCTGGATTGTGATGCTGAATATTGACCAGGGCAGAGAGGCTGGATTCAGACGACTGCTGCAGTCTGGGGGAGCCATGGTCTGTTGTCTTTTGTCATCTGGTGCACTATTCATAAAACATCTCAAGGAATCCCATATGAAGAGTTTAGATGCAAAAACCTCTAAATGCCTTTTAATATTTTCTTCTTAAATTAGCATTTTTCTGTGACTCCTGTGTGTGTAGGCTCAGTAATTTTACTTTTTATACTGACGAGTAAGTTCTTTTCATTGCCTTTAAAGTGAAATAACTGAACATAAATATAGGAGGCTAAGAAAAATGTTTATTTTAGAAGAACATATAATATGTCATTTAGAGATTTTTGCATCTGTAAAAAAATTCCTTATATGTAGCTACTTACTTGTGGATTTAGGTAAAATTTGTACAGATAATTAGCATGTGAAGAGATTAAATGTAAGGTAAGTTTCGACATGATCATCTTTGCTGCACTATATCGTTTGCCTGCTGCAGCCATGGTATGGCAGCAAAGTTATTTATTATGCCGAAATAAAAGTGTAGTTCCTAGCCACATCAACCTACAAAATAGCAACTATTTAATGTCTGTTAATCTAGGAAAAACACATAAAGAGTTGTATTTACAGCGGAGAAAAGGCTGATTTTAGAAGAACTTGTATGCATATTTTAAATGTACAGGACCTGGAGCTTAACGCATAAATAAAAAATAAAAGGAATTGTTAAATTTTTCTTGTTTGGTAAACTCTTTCATATTATACATCCACTAAAATACAGAAATAATTGCTTGAAAATTTTTATTGTGCAAAATCATCTAAACGTTTGCACTTTAGTCAATAATATTACTGAAAAAATACATTTATACTGTATATAAATAAAATATATGTTTACATCAGGAAATAAGTAGATTGAATGATGGGCTCCAAAATATCTGGAATTTTCTGCAGATTTCATACGGGCCTAGTCATTAAGTGTTTCACTCTAGTTTCTGGCAACATATGGCAATGAGGGCAGCAGTTGCTATAGTTACAGCATTTGACAGTAAACGGAACATGGCAAACCTCAAAGCCAGCATTTGCTAAAACCCCATTTGTATTAATGTATTTTGCTACAAATATCATCACAGAAAACCAAAGGGATAAACCTAACTAAACATAGAATGAACTATTCTTTTAGAGCATGGGTGTCAAATTCCTGGAGTTTAGATCCAACCCTGCTTCAACAAACTTACCTGTAGGTTTCAAACGAGTCTAAAGGACTCATTTAGTTTGATCAGGTGTGATTAATTGGGGTTAAAGGTGCAGTATGTAAGTTTGACACACAGTGGTTGAACTATGTATTGCACACCTAGTTCAACACTAACGCAAGTGCAGGTTGCCAGATTGACAACATCAACAGGAGAATACATAACTATTAACCCTTAAGGCTAATTTAAGTCCTGTTCTAAATAGAAGCAACAACACAACAAAAGGAATATTTTCCATATTAAAAGGTGTTTTTGTTCTAACCAAGACCTGAAATTTTTATTTTAGAAACTGCTTTTATTTCTTGTAGCTGAACAATAGGATAAGCTGACAATGATCAGCCCAGGTACACCTCATGTGCTTTATTTAGTGTTAAATGCTACATTTAACAATGTTAAAGAGCTTTAATACAGTTGCAATCAAAATTATTAAACCCCTTTTGAATTGTTTTTCTTTTTAAAATATTTCCCAAATGATGTTTAACAGAGCAAGGACATTTTCACAGTATGTCTAATAATATTTTTTCTTCTGGAGAGAGTATTATGTTTTATTTCGGCTAGAATAAAAGCAGTTTTAAATAATAATAAAAAAAAACATTATAATGTAAAAACTATTAGCCCCTTTAAGCTAAACATTTTTAGAGCGTCTACAGAACAAGCCATCGTTATACAATAACTTGCCTAATTACCCTAACCTGCCTAGTTAACCTAATTAACCTAGTTAAGCCTTTAAATGTCACTTTAAGCTGTATAGAAGTGTCTTGAAAAATGTTTAGTAAAATATTATTTACTGTCATCATGACAAAGATAAAATGAATCAGTTATTAGAGCTGAGTTATTAAAACTATTATGTTTAGAAATGTGTTGAAAAAAATCTTCTCTCCATTAAACAGAAATTGGGGAAAAAATAAATGGGGGGCTAATTCTGATTGCAACTGTATGTATACATTTTATTATAAACCTTACCATTTCGTTAGAGTGAAGTAAGTGCAGTATTCTGTGCTTCTGAATGGCTGTATTTAATTTTATTTTAGTCTTGTTTCGTCTGGTGCAGTCAAATTGCTTATCACTGCAAATCTCATCACGTAGCGTGTTGTTAGGACACAGAGTAATAATGTAATCTGCTCACCTAATGTTTACATTCGTAATATTGATATTATTTGCTAATTAATAACCACCTCATGTGGAACTCTGAAGCTGCGTCTCATTTCGGAGTCCGCTACTGTCCACTGGAGGTTGCATTTTGGTCGCAGATGCACAATTTAAGAGCTTTCCTGACTGAATGAATGAAATACACGTTTTTCTATCAAGGCAAATCAGGGTGCTAAAATATAATTGGCTAAAGTGGCAGTGGGCGGGACCAAAGATCCAAAACAGACAGTCAAACAGACAGCAGTTCTGGCACATAACTCGCATTTTCAAAGCAGAATATCCTTCAACATCGTTTTTCAGATAAACAAGAATGCTCACTTAGCATGTTTCTTTATTATCTGCAAACATATTATGTTATTTTTATACTTTAGAAGAGTCAAAAACGTACATACAGCACCTTTAAAGCGTTAAAACCAAGCAAAAGATTCAAGTCAAAAGGGAACACAAAGTAGTTGGCTGTATTTTTGCTATATTTCTCAAATTTTCCAAACGATATGGGTTATTAGATTATCTGAAATATTTGCACAGGAAAATCCCTCTGTGGTGAGCAATGATTACTGTGGTAATGGTAATAAACGCTGCTTTGTTTATCCTTTGTGGATCTTACGTTCCAGTTTTGCTTTGTTGGAATGAGAAAAAAGATTACTGCCACCTGCAAGAACAGAAATATACATCCTCTCATGCAGGAGCAGAACATGTGCTCTGGTGCACCAGCTCTGCACATATTTCATGTCTCCTTAGCCTAACCTCTAATTTTGTTGACTTGTTGACCAGAACCTTATTACTAAAGGATTGCTTAACTTAAAAGGTCAGTTCACCCAAAAATGAAAATTGACTCACCATTTATCTCCTCAAGTGATCCCCTGCTGTTATTAATTTTCTTTTCCTGTTAATAACAAAATAAGATATTTTAAATGCATTCATAGTATTTGTTAATGGATGTCAATGGTTATATTGTATTTTTTAAAACTTGCAGGTTTGTGATAAGTGAAGGGTAAGAAAATGTCAGAATTTTCCGTTTTGGGTGAATTATCTCTTTCTATTTGGGTGCTTTTATGCAAACAGGTCCTGGTATTTATTTTCTGAATATTGGTTTGGTTTCCAGTGACCTTGCAGTCTGTTGTTGCTCATTACTTTGATGTTTATTAGTCTTGTATTTCACCCTTTCCTGCTACACAGGTGTTGCCAGATCCTTCTCCCTCTCTGTTTAAAGAGACCACCCACCTGTTTGTGGATTTCAGTCGGTTAAAACCAGGTGATGTCAGAGTGGACATCAGTGAGGCTTCAGCTCATGGGGTCAAATGTCTTAAACCTGAGTACATTGCTGATTATCTCATGCAGGTAAGAGGTGCTATTTGAGATGCGAATCAGACTTATGCAGCATGGTTTAACATTTTTAACATTATCTCACTAATATTAGTGAGAAGAAACAAAATAGTGTTATAAAAAACAGTGTTATTATTAATGATAATTTAGTGCTTGTTTAGAAGGCTGCACAAAAATAAATCAATATTTCTAGAATTTATTGTAAAAAATGCAAATTGTTAACCACAAATTAATTGCATCGGAATAAAAAGTATTTTAATGTCACTAATGTTATGTTAAATGTTAGATTGTTAAATGTAAATCATTTCAAATAGTCATTTACACATTAGGTGGACTTTTATTATTTTACTTTATTATTTTGTCTAAAAACTGCAACTAAGTGGCTGTGAATGTCCTTGTTTGATGATAAAAGACACACTTCTGATATGGGTTAATAGATAATGTTTGTTTTGGCAAAGCTGAGCAGAAATAGACAATGTTGTGTCTAAAATATATCATACTATTAACTTATTTACTGAACTGATGCTGAACTTGTTGCTTGCATATACTGTCGCTTAATACAAATACTAGCAAAATTTGGTCACACTTTACAATAAGGTTTCATTACTAACATAACCTAAATATGTATGAACAATACTTGTACAGCATATATTAATCATACTTGACCTTTTCTAATACATTATTAACATCCAAATTCATGCTTGTTAACATTAGATAATACTCTGTTAACATGAACGAACAATGAACAACTGCATTTCCATGAACGTTAGCTAACATGAACAAATACTGTAATGATGTCCGCAGGATCTTAAAAAGTATTAAAAGTTGATAAATCAAGGTATTAAAGTCTTAACTGTGTTTTTACTGGCAACTAGTTTTTTGCAACTCTCACATGGTCGCCTAATGAAGCTAAGCAGGGCTGCGCCTGGTCAGTACCTGGATGGGAGACCACATGGGAAAGCTAGGTTGTTGCCGGAAATTATGTTAGTGAGGCCAGCAGGGGGGGGCGCTCAACCTGTGGTCTGTGTGGGCCCCAACGCCCCAGTATATTGTTGGGGACTCTATACTGCTGAGCGAGCACTGTCTTTCGGATGAGACGTTAAACTGAGATCCTGACTCTCTGTGGTCCTTAAAAATCCCAGGATGTCCTTGGAAAAAGAGTAGGGGTGTAATCCTGGCATTCTGGCCTAATTTGCCCACTTGCCTAAGGAATTATTATTATTATTATTATTATTTACGAGGTCTTCAATTTTGTTCAAGCATTGTCCAAAGTGTTTGACTCCAAAAAAGCATAAATATATTTATTTTTCTTCTAATATTAACAATGGCGTGCTCGATCCACACGGTTCGGGCCAGGGTGCGTCTGGCCAAGCTTCTCCATCCGGGTGATGTCACTTCATTTTTGACAAACACGGGAAAGTGATGTGATGCTCTCCACATGTAGCGAAACCATAGAGCAAAACAGATGGCAAAATGGGAGAATGTAAGTTAGCGTATACTCCTGGTTGGAGAAAGACAAGTTTAAACAGTGGCTGAAACCTTTGTGTTATTTATTCTTTCAAGCTTTGTTTCTTCCAAGCTTATCGGTATTCTGTTGCATGGTTGTGCTCTATTGATTTATTAAACTACAATTGTTTATTAAGTTAAAGGTTTGACACTGATTAGAACTTGGTGGCGATGAGGTCTCAAAATATTCTGAGGTCTTTAAAAAGTCTTAAAGGTATTGAAATTACCTTTAGTATTCCTGCATATACCCTGTGTAGTGCAGTGTTTCTCAATCACGTTCCTAGAGGACCACCAACACTGCATGTCTTAGATGTCCCCTTTGTCTGACACCCATTATAGGTTCTTTTCAGTCTTCTAATGAGCTGTTGATCTGAATCAGGTGTGTTTGGTTAAAGAGAAATGTGCAGAGCTGGTGCTCCTCCAGGAACGTGGTTGAGAAACACTGCTGTAATGTATTGTTCATGTTCATAGTTTTTACTAATGTTAACTAACACAAACTTATTGAAAAGTGCTACCCAGAAATTAATACAGGGCAATATTTGTCCCAGTATCTTGCATTTTAGAGGTATTTAACTGAATCAAGGCTCCACAAGTTGTTCTCCTGCATCATGCTAGTCACCAGATGACTGTACAGTATGAATTAAGTTAATGTGTTAAACCTACAGCCCTAATTAAATTCGCCCTTATTCATTTCTCTTGTAATATTTAAACCCTAATCTTTAAAAATGCTATTAAAAAAGTTTATGAAAAGTAATCTGGTTTATGGTATTTATAGTTACTTTGTAATTGTATATTTACTAAGCAATAAGTGAGTTCCGTGTTATGTTGGTTAATTGTGCAGTCCAGCACCGGATATTAATGTACTAGAGGCAATCATGTGGAAATTCCATCACAGCGATTCCTTGTTCCGTTGCTCTGAATTGTTTTTTTGAGGTAATTGCATTGTTCATTGAATGCGTTTGAACATTTTCTTTTTCTAGGAACCATCTCCTTCAATGGACGCTTATTATCTTCCTGGAGCAGCTGCTGATGAATCAGAAAAGGCTGTAGATGCATCTTCACGCAAACGGAAAGCTTCTGGGGACATGTCTACATTGAAGAAAAGTCGTATGAGATGAAACCCTCCTATTTCCAGCTCAAATTAAATATTTAAGTCATTTTATTCAATTACATTGTACATGAATTCTGTTTTGTCAATAAAAATATTAATAATTCAGAATCTGAAGCATGGTCCAAGAATACTGAAGTCATTTAGGATCAAAATAGTATGATTACAGGCCCGTATCCAGGGGAGTTTGGAAGACCCACCCCTTACTGACAAAGGTCCAGAATTTATCCCATACGTGAGCTCATTTGTCCTATTTTAACGGCTATGCCATCATAAATTGTGAAAAGAACTCATCGAAGGTTTTAAGACAGAGAAGAATCTAACATAAGCAAAGTCATCTTTCACTACTGACCGACTGTATTGTTGTTAAATAGTAAAAACAAGTACATTTTACAAGTAACTTTTATTCAAAATCTTGGACCTTATTCTCGAAAGAAGAAAATGACCAATAAAAAGGTGTGAAGCATACAGTAGTATATAAAAGTACTTTTTGACACTAATTAGGCTATTGTTGCAATCCATATTTTTTTAAATGTACTTTTTACAAGAGAGGCTAGAAAAATCAGGAAGCTCTACATTTATTATTATCATATATTATTATTAATTATTATTACCTTTAAATGTTTTATTATTCAAGTGGACAAATTCTGACTGAGTAAAGTTGAATGTGCTGGCTAGTTTGTTGTTTGCCTATTAAGTGACAATAGGCTACTTGGCTTTAATAGTAGTTAAAAATTTAAATTTAAAACTTTAACAGATTCCTATATGATGTGATAAATTTGTATTTTAATAATATGTATAAATATTTTTTTATATATTTTTTTTATTTTAAATTTTAAGGAAATATTTTTGGTTAAAAAAAAAGTGTGGTTATGATGACCACCCAACAATCTAATCCAGAATAAATAATGCGGTCACTAAAATGCAGTATTTATAGTTAATAGTTTTATAGTTAAATAGAAAATGAGGCGAATAACTGCTAAAAAGTCCAGTTTTTGAGATGAAATAACCACCCCTTTCACCAGGCTGGCTACAGGCCTGGATTAACCAGAATCAAAACCAGAATTTTAGACATCCTCATATGTACTACCACTTTCTGCCCTGCAGAGGGAGCATTCTTCACATTCTTGAAAGGGGCACTTAGTGATTTAATTTCATTCACAATTTTTTTTTCTCTTTGGCTTAGTCCCTTTATTAATCTGGGGTTGCCATAGCAGAATGAACCATCAACTTCGCCAGCATATGTTTTACGCAGCAGATGCCCTTCCTGCTGCAACCCATTACTGGGAAACATCCATACACACACTACAGATAATTTAGCTTACTTAATTCACCTGTAACGCATGTCTTTGAACCAGTGTCCTTGTTGTGAGGCGATCGTGCTACTCACTGCGCCATTGTGCCTATTACATTATATATATAAAAAAACATTTATTTTTAAACATTCCTCAAAAGCATTACACCAACTGTATAAGCAGTTAGGACAGTTATCTAACGGTAGACAAACTAGATATTGGGCAAATGTTTTGTTCTCGCTTCTTTACTCTGATGTGTCAGAAGAGTCTTGCATTTAATATGGATCAGTCCAAATCCAAATCAGTCTCAAAAATAATACATTTACAAAACTTAATTCGTAAAATACAATGTGTAAATACACAAATCCAGTTTGTAAATTCAAAACACATTTCATAAATACACAAAACACAATTTGTAAATGCAAAATATAATTCAGAAAGTGAAATATCCAATTAGGTTTTTTTTTTTTTTGTTAACAACTGTTAATATTGAGTTTTTCAGCAAACAATATAAAACGGGGAGGAAAAAAAACAAGTGCAAATTTAAAACCCACTCCTGCCCATCCCACCCCTGGTAGACTTCAAAAGATGAATAAATTAAAATGAATAAATTAAAAATATAAACAAATTAAAGAAAAAAAAATTACAAAGAAATTTAGCAAATTTTACGAATTGAATTGTTTTAAATTTACGAATTGTGTTTTGTAAATATGAACTGGGCTGTACATGTATGAGTTTTATTTTTGCAAATGTGTTATTTTGACACTGATCTGGCTCCATAATTTAATCCCATATAAATGTGGTCCATAATTCAGTTTAGCACTATACATTCAGCGAATCCCCCGAGAGTGTAAGAAGTAATTACATTTCCTGAAGGTGTTGCTTACAATCCCTGTTTGACCCCCTGTTGCAATGCCTCCTTACAAAAAAAAATCTGAATCTTCTGTGTCCACAGCAACCGTTCAGTTACTAATGGCAACAAGTGCACCGAGTTTTTTTTATTATGTACTTTATGTAATTTTGATTCTGCTGTTTGACTTATGTCATACAGACATTTAAGATTATGACTTGACAAGATATGTATATCTTAAATTGATCTATTAATTCTCTTTCTGTAGTAACGATATGAATAATAATATATTTTTAATGCTTACACAATTTTCCATTTAGTTTTTCTCAGTTAAGCTCATTTTAAATATTTAAACCCACTACCCTTTTGTAATTTGCTCCCCCCGTCCACCTCCCATCTCTCTCTTTCGTTAAGTGATAGATATTTATTTAAGTGTGCATGGAATCCCTTGATGCCCGTCACACACATTCACTTCATGCAGTAACTGGATTTGCTGGAGAAGTCTGGTGGCCTACATGGGCATGTAAATGATTTAGCCTGGTCATGGCTAAGCCTGCCACCAGCCGACTACTGAGACCAGGGGGTTAAACCATAGTCTCAAAGCCAGAGGATTACCAAGTTGGAACCCCCATTTGTCACAGAAGCAATGGTTATGGGGGAAGGGAAAGGGGCTTTTCTGAAGGCTTTTTTCACTTAAGAGAACATATCTGCTATCACCTTTATGCCTTTGTATTTTAGCACTTGTTTCTTTGCCGTCATACTGAATGAGTAATTAAATGTGCTGTAAATGAACGTTTCTGCTCAAGCTCCTTCCCTGTGCCTGCTGGTGTAGATAAAACCCCTTTGTTCCTTGCTTGTCTACAAGAGTGATATTGGGACCAGTACAAGCTAATGAGAATAAGCCACCCTGCTGCGACCTCTATCTGATAGCAATGCCATGTTACTGTGGTAATAAGAGGCCATGTTGTAAGCACTGTGACCGATGCAGGTCATTGAAAATTTCCATAAGGTATAAATAGGGACTATGCCACTGCAATTACAAAAGTGGAACAGAGTGTCCCCCTTGTTACTGGCTAAAATCAGGACAGTAGTGTATTGCTATTGTTTTTAAAGCAGTGTTAATACTCAGATTGGTAATTGGTAAGTTACCAATTTAAAAAAATTGAAAAATCCCTGCTCTGTTAAACATAATTTGATAAATACTTAAAAAAAATGCACTGTCCTTGAGCTAACCTGAAGGCCACAATGTTTGGAGGTCTGTAGATATTGACTCTGCAGAAATTTGGCGATTTCTGCACACTGTGTCTCAGCATTTGCTGACCTCACTGATGTGGTGTACCTCTTCAAGAGTTGCTGTTGTTACCAATTGCTTCCACTTTGTTATAATATCACCAACAGATGACTATATAGTAGTATGTTTAGTGGTCTTGGGGAAATTTCACGAATGCACTTTGCACAGATTGTACCACACTTGAATTCACTGTGCTCCTGACAGTGCACACATACATACTGTACAGTACATACTTACATGGGTTGGACAATGAAACTGAAATGCCTGGTTTAGACCACAATAATTAATTAGTATAGTGTATGGCATGGGTGTTCAAAACTTGATCCTGGAGGGCCGGTGTCTTGCTGAGTTTAGCACCAACTTGCCTCAACACACCTGCCAGGAAGTTTCTAGTATATCTAGTAAGAGCTTGATTAGCTGGTTCAGGTGTGTTTGATTAGGGTTGGAGCTAAACTCTCCAGGACTGGGGTTGGAGCTTAACTCTCCAGGACTGGGGTTGGAGCTAAACTCTCCAGGACTGAGGTTGGAGCTAAACTCTTTAGGACTGGGGTTGGAGCTAAACTCTTCAGGAGCGAGTTTGGACACCCCTGGTGTAAGGCCTCCTTTTGCGGCCAATGCAGCATCATTTCATCTTGGGAATAACAGATACAAGTTCTGCACAGTAACCAGAGGGATTTTGAGCCATTCTTTTTGCAGAACAATCGCCCGGTGGAAGAAAACATTTCAATAATATTTTGATCTAATGGCTGTGTGGACTAAGGGAGATGTTCAACTTCTTTTTTATGTTCATCAAACCACTCTGTCACCAGTCACCAACAATTTGTCCTCTTAAACTCTGTCACAATATAACACAATTTAGTGCACCATAATATTTTGATCTAATGACTGTGTGGACTAAGGGAGATGATCAACTTCTTTTTTATGTTCATCAAACCACTCTGTCACCAGTGGTTGACACTGTGACACGCAAGTATTGGTCCTAGGGAATGCCATGATATTGCAGCCCAAAACATCACTGATCCACCCCCATTCTTCATTCTGGCATGCATATGCCTGGGTGGTACGCTTCTTTGGGGCCTCTCCACACTGTAACTCTCCCAGATTTGGGAAAGTAAGTAAAAGTGGACTTATCAGATAAACAATACATGCTTCACATTGTCCTCCACTGAAGATGCTAATGGCAACATTGAAACTGACATTTGGCATTGGCAAGAGTGACCAAAGGCTTGGCTAGCAGCCTGGACATGTATTTTGACCCTGTGGAGCTTCCAACTAACAGTTTATGTGAACAGGAGAGTTAACGTGCATGTTTAATTCACAGTGTGGTTTTATGTTTTTTAAATACAATCTAGATTAGCACACGGACATCCCTTTCAGACAGTTTCCTCTTGCGTCCACAGGACCTCATGTTTGATGTGGTTTGTCCTTTTTTCTTGTATGCTGACATTACCCTGGATACTGTGACTTGTGATACATCACAAATGCAAGCTTCTTGGTCACAGATGCGCCAGTGAGACACGCACCAACAATTTGTCCTCTTGAACTCTGTCACAATATAACACAATTTAGTGCATCGCAATATAAAATCAATAAAGATTGGCCACCAGGCTGGTCAAATTTAGCCAAAAAAAAAAAAAAAATATATATATATATATATATATATATATATATATGTTACTGTTAATTTTATTTTTTCTAATTGTACACTTTTTACTTAAGCATGTTGATGTGGTCTCGGGGCTAACCTCATCCTCCAGTAGCTTAAAGATACCAGGGTAATTCAAGTTAAACAAATGGAGACAGAATAACCGTCTCAGCCTAGTTCCCTAAATGCTCGCTTGCTGTTGCAGCAATGTGTACTCATTATTATTCTGTGTCCGTATACAGTCTACGAAACAGTCTTAAAGAGCCGGTATGACCGACACGCACCGTCATTAACCGTCTGATTTCACTCATCCACCTGCTGCCTGCCTGGTGCCTTCATCTGTGATCCAAACAGGCGATCCTGTGAATTTGGGGAGGTTGGGCGGTGTTGGACTGGATTCAGATGTTCGCTGGATGGAGGCAGGGGAGGGTTTAACTGACCGCTCCGCCGCTCGGCTTCGCTCCGCTCATGTGACAGTCTGATACCGTGCGGGAAGCATGTGCGCGATGGACCGGTGACGCGGCGGCTTTAATGAGCCGGTTCTGCTGGAAACAAAAAGATTCGGACTATTCCCTTTTAGGTAAATCAAAACACCTTATTCTCTGCGTTATTTACTGCATGTAGCCGCACGGATTGTCTTTGCGTTCGTTATGACATTTTATGTTATGTTATTATGTTAATTACGCATTAGTAGCTCGGTGTTGGAGCTCATAAGATGATACAACTCTGTTAGAAATGATTGTTAATATGGATCAGTTTTTAGATGTTTTTTTGGGGGGTTGCTCGGTCGGTATACTCCAGTGAGAGATGCCGTTTGTGGTTCTTGCTGTGTTAACTGATGTGATTTCTACAGAGTCATGGGTAAGGTGCGGGAATCATAGGGAATCGATTCATGGTTCCTAACAGTCCTATGAGCAATTCTTTGGTATTTGGAGGATGACTGGGTGCTTGTCATGTACTGATTTCAGAAATCTGAGATGGAGTGATTTAGGGGTTTCAGTCATTCAACATAAATGATCAGTTTTGTATAACATTGCAAATGTTCTCCAATAAAACATTTGGGGTTGAAGACAATTTAGTTCTTATTGCCTGTGTTGACCAGTATAAAATAATGGATGGATTGCGACCATAGACAAGTTTTACACAATATTTTATTACAAATTGTAGGTAGGTAGTATAGGTAGTACATTTTATTATATATTTTTTTTCATTAAACAGAACTCAAAATATGTTTGCATGCATGTGAACAGCCAGTCAGCACTGGTTTGGGGCCTTCAGGTTTTAAAGGGGTAGTTAAACTATTAATTTATTTGTTTGTTCAGTCAAATATTAAGAATGATTGAGAAATATGGATCACATCATGAATCATGTGGCCTGTTGCGAATCACAAACGGCTATTGACATTTTGAGAATAGAAAAGTTGCATAAAAGAAACACAAAACATTATAATACTTTCTAATAAGGCAAAACCGTGGTTTGTGCAAAATATTTACAATGTAATGATGTAGGCTTATCAAACTTGTGAAATCTAAAAGTCAGTGTTCTCAACTGAGAGTGTGCTTGCTAATGTAATCTTATCCATTAACAACTCATCAACGTAATACAAGTGCTTCTGGTTATTTACAAATAAGTCTAGGCTACTTTGTAGCCTAAAACAATTTACAACAATTTTGGATTACATTTACATACATTTTTAACACAACGTTCTTACTTGAACTATTTTTAATAATTTAATACTTAATTGGGCCAGGGGTGCCCAAACCTTTTCTTATGAAGGGCCAAAAACCAAAACTTAACTGAGGCATGGGCCGAATGTAAATATGGCTGCCAAGGGTAATTTCCTAATTTATTTTAAAATATAAAAAATAACTCGAAAACATTGCTTTTTATTAACTAATACAGCATATATATTTTTTTAAAACATTTTATAACAAACTTATTACAATAAACACTAAATCTCATTTATAACAGAATGGAGTTACATGAGTTTTTGATTTGTTCACCGATGCCTTCTGCGTCTTCTATTCGTTGAGTGACATTATTTACATTTTTAAAAATCAGATTCATTTAATTAAAACATGCTTTAGCTCATCAATAAAACAAACAAACAAAAAAAAGTTATGTCGAATTAGAAATAAAAAATCTTTTTTTAGTAAGCAGTCGCCTCTCCATCATTCTCACTCTCTTCTCAGAGGGTATGGTGGGCCAAATCAAAGGTTACAATGGGCCAACTTTGGCCTGCGGACCATACTGCATCTCTACTTAGGCTTATTGTTCTTCTTTTTGTCATTGTTTACTAAATATTGAATTGCAAATTAATTTACGCAATATTTACATGCCCATAGTGTGAAAATTCAAAGAAGGAACATCTAAAAGACAAAGTCTACTTAAATATTTTAAATGTAATTTAATCGAATTGAAATGAAATAAATAAGTCCTTGATTACTGACAACAGAGGACCTACTCATAAGATTCGTGCGAACTGTAATATAGTTGCAGTAAATGAAATGTACATTAAAATTAGGAATACCCAGTTCAAAAGAGTCATTGGTTCGAGAGTCGGACCACACTGATGGGGCTGTAGATTCAGACTCAGAGCGGTGTTGATGTGCGGCAACACTGTTTCATGTTCGTTTGGCCAACATTCCTTATGGTTCTAAATGGAACTGAGCAAAACTCGTCATATGCTAAGCTAACATACATATTCTCTCTCTCTCTCTCTCTCTCTCTCTCTCTCTCTCTCTCTCTCT
>CAIGQZ010035013.1:2019472-2097511 GCA_903798205.1 Danio tinwini | reverse complement strand
TCTCTCTCTCTCTCTCTCTCTCTCTCTCTCTCTCTCTCTCCACAAACACACGCGGCGTTTCAGCCTGTATTTATTGTGAGCTGCCGCTGAGGGAGAGTTGTGGACGATTAACGGCATCGTTGTGTTTCGTTGTTAGGATTCTGAGGATTGAACGCTGATAATCATCATGTTATGCTACACGCGTTTTTGATCGTTTTCCTTCATATTATTACAAGGTAAGACACATTACAGCTTTCTTTGAATATCTGAATGGATAACTCACATGGTTACACCTGCACATAAACTGTGATATGCGGGAAAACTACTAAGATGGCAGCCTGCTTTTAATTGAGAGATTATTAAAACTAGACTACAATTAAGTGTAATCAGTTTCACAATATGCTCTACTAGTTATACCTTTTTTACTTGTTTGTATTGATATAAATGGTTTGTATTGTTTGCAAAAATTAATAGCTATGAAAGCTTTACCAAGCAGCCATTTAGGCTATTGATATGTCAGGTAAACATTTAAAGTTTAACAACCTAAAACAGTGAAAATAAAGTAAATAGTTGAAATATATTCATACATAAATACTTTCATTCAGAAAACTCCCACTTAAATGTCATTGTGTAACCATTGTTGATGTCAAAAAATCTTTTCTGGCTCTAACAAGAATCATTTGATGACATTATGACATTAAAAAACTTAAGGATTACTAATTTTAAAAACTTAAAATGACTAAGTATGTTTCTTTTTAAATCATTTCAATTTAAAATCATTTGCGGCTTTACTTATAGCCTAACAGCTAGGGTTTACTTCATCAGCAAGATGTTTTTAATAATATTTTAATAAGTATCCTATAATATATTTTCGTCATTTTTATAAAAACATATTTTGGTCAGTTGATGTTTTGTGTGTTTCTAAAAACAAATTTGCTCAATTACTATTTGATGTTGACACCAAGAAGGCTCTTTTTAATTAACAGTATTGTTAAATTTTCATTCCAGAGCATCAGACATCATTTCAGTATCCTCCTTTTTTCTGATTTCTGGCATCCGAAAAAACTATATTCTGAAAATTGAACATAATATTCGATATTTTCATTTATTAGGTGCTTTTCTTCTAAATGATTTCAATTCAGGCTCGATTTTAACTTTTTCGGTAAACCAACTGTATGTGTTTTCCCTGGGAATCCAACCTCTGACCTCGCCATTGACCATGTTCTACAGCAACACAATCTGAAGGCTAGAAAACAATTGAATGTTTCCTTTACCCTGCGGCTCATTCATTAATATTCAGTTCTAAATAATGAGGCAGCTCTCTTAAAGCTGGAGACCGTTGCAAAGGCTCCTCTCCATAAAGATGCTCTATTTGTGAGCACTGAACGTTCTTTTTGTGTGTTTGGTGAACAGTAAATGTTTAGAAGTGCAGGGTCATTAAAAGTTGGTCGCCAGAGAGCATTGTGAATGGAATGTTAGTCAAAGTCCTTAACCGAACACCCCCAACTATATGCTTTGTTCTAGAGGACAATTGCCCTACTGGTTTGGCCAATAGGGATTTAGCGGGAGGGAGTCGGGTCTTGGGTCAAGTGGCGAGACACTGACATGTGTAGCTGACAACTTGTTCAGAAAGGGTCACCTGGGATGAGGCTGTTGAGCAGTGAGTGTCTGCTAAAAAGCGGAGGAGGACCTGTGATTCTTTCAGGGCAAAAGGCCATCACCTTTTCAGCATGCACTGGTTAACTTGCTGGAGGGCAGCATTCTTATCTGGGCTAGTTTTTTTGTAAACATTGCATTCTTTAGCAATTACTGTGTCTGTGAAAATAGACAGTGTGTGTTTTTTTTGTTTGTTTTTCAGTTTAGTTTACATGGGATTTTGTTGGTTCCAATTAGGCATGGGCGGGTATACGATTCTGACGGTATGATAACCTTGGATAATAATATCACGGTTTCACGGTATTACAGTATTGTAATTACTGCTCTAAAATATATTCATTTTAAATGTCTGGCTAAAAAACTAAAACCTTTTCCCCCTTTGAAATTGAAATGTGATATTTTGGAGAAGTAAACATGTCAGGCTAAATAAATCAAATGAATCATTAACTTCTGCTGTCTTCATTAGTTTCTAAAACATAGATTTCTTAAAACAACATTACACATTTTTTCGGCTGGAGGTACTGTTGACTTAAAAAAAACTAAATATAAAAAAGTAAATAAAAAATATTACACATACCTTAGAAACGGTATTACAGAAAATATTGGTGGTTTTAAAACCTTGACTTTTCCAAACCGCGGTATACCTTGAAAACGGTTATCGTCCCATGCCTAGTTCTAATGCAGGGTAAAAGGGGTTTGCTGTTGTTGTTTTTTTCATTTTCTTTTGTCTTCACCTTTGAATTTTGAATTTTATTATGTAGTATCAAAAGTGTGGGGTCAGAAAGATTTTTTTTATTTCTTTTTCTAACTATAATTATTTGTGTTTTATTTTCTAAGAAATTAAAAGTTTTATTTAGCAAGAAAGCATTATTTCGATTAAATCTGAATGTAAAAAGAAATACTATATACACATGTAATAAGATGAGAAATGTTTCTTAAGTGCCAAAAAATTTACTGGTTACTTTTTTTTGGTGGTCCATTTAAGTATTAGTAGACTGTCTGCTTAATATCTGTTGATACTGCTCCTTCAACATACATTCAACTGACTATAAGAAACTTAGCAAGTACATGTCAACTTACACTAACCCCAACCTAACAGTCTACTTATAATCTAATGAGAACTAGTTGCCATATAGCCACATCAAAACTAGTTTTGTTGCCACATCAAAATAAAGTGTGATCAATTTACCTTATTTTTTGCTTATTTAGTACATTGTACAGCCCAATAAGTTAAGATAACTCGAACCATTTGAGTAAACCGATTGCAACAAACCATTTAGGTTAAAAAACTAATCCTAATGAGTACTGTGAACTTAATCCATTTGAGTAAACAAGCAATTTAAGCAAAGTAAAACTAATAAAACTAATAAATGAAGAGAACTTAAACCAACTGAGTACTGTAAAACCCAATAAGTTAAGGCAACTCAAACCGTTTAAGGAAACAGATTGCTACAAACCATTTGAGTTAAAAAAAACTAATCTATATGAGTACTGTGAACTTACTCTATTTAAGTTAAAGTAATGAGGTATTTAATTAACTTATTACCTTCAACACTGAGTTCAATCTTCTTTTAAAGTGAGTAGAATTAACTTTCAGTCAATTTTAAGTGAAGTACACTAATTTTATTTGATAAAGTTGACTGTTTATGGTGTATGAGTAAAATGTTATTAAAGGTTTTGTTAATAGTTAGAATGTTTATATCTGTGAAGTTTCACAAACTAATTTCGAGAGAAGCGTGTGATATGATGCGACTGGTCTCTCATCTGTAATCATTAGAAGGAGGATTATTTAAAACTCACTATGAATAGCCCATCTAGCATCACTCACTTATCTTCGTTTTTTTGAAGAATTCCCCCCATCCACCCCATCTCCTCCTTTTACCAAGGGGAGGTCTCGAGAAATACCTGATCTTATAGCCCCTAACATGCTCATTGACCAGGCATTATCTCTGAACTCAGGGTTCTCTCCTGGGACAGCATGCCAAACCTGCTATTAATATCAAGCATTATCTAACTCTTGAATTGTATTTATAGTAATTGGTGTGGTTTGTCTTTTTCAAAAACTTATATTTATGTGGGGTTTTCATTTTTACTGTAGTAAAGTGTAAAGTTAAGCTTATCAAGTTAAGCTGAAGGAGAATAAGAAACATGTCTTTGGCAACTAGTTGAAATAATAAAAGATTTTTTTTAGATGAACCGCCAACTATTTTGGCATATGTTTTATGCATCGGATGCCCTTCTAGCGGCAATCCATTACTGGGAAACACCCATACACTCACATTCACACTCATGCAATACGGCCAATTTAGTTCATTAAATTCATGTCTTTGGACTGTGGGGGAAATCAGATCACCCGGAGGAAACCCACACCAACAAAGGTGGAACATGCAAAAAAAGTTATTTGTTTTTCATTTATACTCATTATTAATAGCTTATTTAAGTGTTAAGGTAGGCTATAGCCTATTTTTTCAGTGCTGACTGCTTCTTCAAATACACAGAATTATTTATCTTATTTGTGTTTAATTTGATGGAATAAACCTGGCCATTTTTCAGAAAACAGCCTACTTATTTAATAAAAATATGTTATAATTATTTAGCCTATATAGCATGGGTGACCAACCCTGTTGCTGGCGATCAACCTTCCTGCTGATTTCAGCTCCAACCCTGATCAAACACACCTGAACCAATTAATTAGAACCTGAGGAGCGCTTGATAATTACAGGCAGGTGTGTTTGATATGGGCTGCAACTGAAAACTGCAGGAAGGTTCATCTCCAGGAAAAGGGTTGAGCACCCCTGCTATATAGGCTATTTAATTATATATTTTTTATTTATTTAAAACTATATTAAATTAGATTACAACCTGTATTTTACCATTCGTTTTGGCTTTAACAATTTATTGATAACTAATTAAAGAACATTTAACTGAGCTGTATGAAAAGTTTTGTATGGCCTACAGTCAAAAATGTAATATTAGAGCCATGGCTGTGGCAAATTGGCAGTACTCTGTCTAAAATGAAACTATTTTTCTTATCAGAAAACAATAAACACAATTATCCCAGGAGCAGCACTGTATTAGATTTTAGCAAATCTGAACAAAACATGGAGAAAACATCTCCACCTTCCACGGAGAAACAGCCAGCCAAGGGCGTCGAGTCCTCCACCTTCAGAACTGGCCACTACTGAGAATGTGCTTGGCTGCCTCTACTGGTAATGTATTTCCTGAGTCAGAGAATTTCTCAAGTGCTGCGGTTAAAGCCTGGTTTATACTTCTGCGTCAAGTGATTGGCGTGACCCATGGCGCATGTCTTGCGTGTAGTCATGCATTTATACTTCTGCGTGCTGTTTGTGTTGCTCTGCAGTAACACTTCAGAAACGCTAGCTGGCAGTAGGTGTTTATGTTTCTCTGTATCGAGTTTCTTCACTGGTGTTTTGTTTTTCTTAATGCTACCTTAATATACATATGTTTATGTGGCTTAAACTAGTTCATTTTGAGGTGGGAATCTGCTGACGTACAGCAACCTTAACAATAAGGTAAACACAAAACAACAGTTTCCATCTACAGTAGAGCTCCTTCACGGTACTCCACACTTGTAAACACTCACTCTATCGGGCTCTGCCCACACTCATCAGCGCTACCAAGCCGACCAATCACAGAGCTTGTATTACGCGTTGTTGCGACAAGTAGTTACATTTTGTGAGAGATGCGCGTTGGCGACGACCAAACAGAGGGCTATGGGACCACGCGTAGGCTGCGCCGGAGCATACGCGTGCGCTTGACGCAGACGTATAAATCAGCCTTAATTGTGGTTAGTCATGGCATTCTGTTACCTGAGACTCGCATTTCTAAAGGCCACAACTGTATAGTAAATAATGTATTAAAATAAATTCACACAAAAAACCTGTCATTTAGTGTTTAAATATTTTGTACTTATATTTCAAATTTGGAATATTTTTGGGAAAATAAATCAGCATCCGTTGGAAACTTTAATTTAAAATCAAATCAAAATAAATCTTAAAATATATATTAAAATAATATATATATATTAAAAAAAACTCCATAAACATACATACATATGTTTAAATAGCACCCCCCCCCACAAAGAATCCCTTTTAATCTTGTTTTTTTGGGGTGGTGATTATAGATGATCCTTCATTATCCCTTTGAATCGGGGTCATCTCAGAGTGACAGTAACCAGACCAGAACAACAGCGTGTATCAACTGTCCTGCGGTGTCACCTCTGCCCACACCGAACATCGCTCATGTGTCAATGGAGTGAATATCGTCATAGCAACCTGCACACAGGCTTCCTGCAATCTTACAGAGTTACAGAAAAGGAAAACACACGATTCCAATCAAAAACAATCAACATCATGGGAAAAATCCAAGGTCAAACAGGAAGCCTTACAATCTTATCAGAGAGTGTCCAGAAAGAAGCAACAATGTTTCCATTCTCTTTTCTATCTTCCTCTTTTAATCCTTCCCAGTCTCAATTCCAATCCCATATGACCCAGCAGTGAATGGTACAGCTTGGTATGGAATGTGTGTCATGTTTAAATACTCTAGTATAGTACTGTAAGTGTTAGTGGCTGCACAATATTGGAAGAACAACTGACATTGCCATATTTTTGTTTATCTGTTATATATATATATATATTGCAATACGAACACAATTTCATCTTGAATAGCTCTATATGACATTCATTCATAATGTAAGATCTATTGGGAATATTTTTGTTGGGTAGATAATTAGGGTAAAATATAATAACAAATTATTAAGCATCATAAATGCAATTGGGCAGAGATGCAAATAAAATAAGCAATTCTTTGTGGCTTCACAGTTTTAGCAGTTGAATAGTTTTCAGGTACTGAATAATTCAATGTAAAATGATTGTTTAGGCTTTATCGTATAAATGATTTAATACAAATAATCTTTGTTAAAGCTTCACATGTTATCATTTATTGTGCCTAAATGGTTTTTAACTTGCCAGAAAAGGTTAACCCACAAGCTTCTTAAGAATTTTTTGGGCAGAAATATTTAGTTTTAATTAAAAAACAAAACAGAAAGGTTTTCTGAGCAGTTCTATAGACTTGCCTATAGTTTTCAAATAAGTTAAGTGGTTTTAGTAGTAATAATAATAATAATAATAACAATAATAATAAAATAAAAGCATACAAAATATGAAAAAAAAATTGATCAGAAAAAGTGATATTTGGTTAAAAACATATATTTTGATCACACCTGAGATCTTCATGCTTCATGTTCAAGTGATTTCAAACAAGATATTCTGAAGAAAACTAAAAATTTGATTAACTTTTATTTATTCAATTTCCTTCAGCTTAGTCCCCTTTATTAATCAGGGGTTGCCACAGCGCAATGAACTGCCAACTATTCCGGCATATGATTTATGCAGCAGATGCCCTTCCAGCCGCAACCCAGTACTGGGAAACACTCATTCACACATATACACTACATCCAATTTAGCTTATTCCATTCACCTATAGCACATGTCCTTGGACTGAGGAAAACCGTTCACTGTAATAAATACCCAGAATTTCACAAAATGTTACTGTAATTTTTCACAGTAAATTACATTAGTGTCACTTTACAGGATGTAACAATTAAATTTTACGTATTCAGAATTTTTTGGTGAAATTAAGGCAGGCATCATGATTACTGTAACAATGTTTTTACCTTTTGCATGTTAGATATAGGAATTCAAACACTATTAATATTTTATTCAACATAGAAATTAATGTACATTAACGTTTATGCTAGCACAGGCTTTTTTTTGATATTTAGAAATATTTACAGAATTATTGTTATTAGTAACAATAAGTACCATGCAGTAATTTACTGTGCATTTACATACAGTACCTTACTGTGAAAGTAATGCAATTATTAGCCAGTAATTTACTGTAAATTTAAGGTCAAATATTTTACAGTGTAACACCCGGGGGAAACCCACGCAAACAGAGGGAGAACATGGCCAACTGACCCAGCTGGGGCTCGAACCAGTGACCTTACTGTGAGGCGACAGTGCTAACCACTGAGCCATCGTGCCGTCCTTACCATTAACTTCCATAGTTTATTCATTCATTTTCTTTTCGGCTTAGTCCCTTTATTAATCTGGGGTCGCCACAGTGGAATGAACCGCCAACTTATCCAGCATATGTTTTACACAGCTGATGCCCTTCCAGCTGCAACCCATCTATGGGAAACATCCATACACCTATACAGCGTGTCTTTGGACTTGTGGGGGAAACCTGAGCACCCAGTGGAAATCCAGTTCAACACAGGGAGATCATGCAAACTCCACAGAGAAATGCCAACTGACCCAGCCGAGGCTCGAACCAGCGACCTTATTGCTGTGAGGTGACAGTGCTACCCACTGTGCCACAGCGTCACCCCAACTTCCATAGTAAAAATATATATATACATTATGGAAGTCAATGGTTACAGGTTTCCAGCTTTCTTTAAAATATCTTGTTTTGTGTTCAATCGCATAAAGAAACTCAAAAAGGTTTGAAACAAGTGAAGGGTGTGTAAATAAGGACAGAATTTTTAGTTTTGGGTGATCTGTCCCTTTAAGGCCTGCGATACGAAGGAAGCTTAAGGGTTAAACAGTCACATATCTTAAAAACACATGATAAACTTTCACTCTAGTATGGTTTAACTTTGCCATGACTTTACAGATCTCTGTGTTCTGAACTGTGGTCTGCCTGATCAATCATAATCCCCATTCGAATATCATGGATGCACACATTGCAACTTCGATGCTAAAACAATATATATTGTACAGCCCTACAGTAGTAAGTGTTGTGTATGAACAGTACTTCCACAAACCAGTAGACAGGAAAAACCCAACACACAGGCGCAAAGGAAGCACAACAACCAATGTTCTTTCCCTGAAGAGTGACATCCTCTTCTACGACTCATACATTAGAGTTTTCAGAAATGAGTTTCTAATAGTTGTGTTCTTTAGTAAATGAGGTTATAAAAGAGTAGTTGAGCTGTCCCTCACTGTCTGATAAGACATTTCCTGTAAGACACTGATGATTCTATCAGGCTGCGCTCCTTCCCATAGGAAATAAGTTCACTTTCGGTTAGTCCAGCTGAACAGAATGAGACAGAAAAGTTCTCTGTGGAAAGGAGCATTTGACTCTAATTGATTTTAAAGGGATAGTTCACCTAAAATGTAAACGCTCACTATAATGTTATGCAATTTTGTTGTCTGCTGATTTGAATAGTTCAAAAAATATAAAATAATTGTGTATTCACACCACAATTATTATGTATATGGTGCAGAAAAACAGTAGGTTTGTTCGAGATGACCTATGCTAGAAGGCATGAGACGATAACTGAGCAAGGTATATCGCCGTTTGGAAAAGTCAAGGTTTAAAACCGTCAATCCTTTCTGCTATACTGTTTCTACGATATATGTAGGATTTAATTTTTTACGTTTTTTTATTTTTATTTTTTTATGACAACAGTACAGTGCATCCGGAAAATATTCACAGTGCTTCACTTTTTCCAAATTTTTTTGTGTTTCAGCCTTATTCCAAAATGGATTAAATTCCTCAACATTCTACACACAATACCCCATAATAAAAATGTAAAAAAAGATTTTTTGAAATTGTTGCCAATTTATTATCAATAAAAACCCTGAAAAATTACATGTGCATAAGTATTCACAGCCTTTGCTCAATACTTGCATCTTTGGCAGCAATTACAGCCTCAAGTCTTTTTGAATATGATGCCACAAGCTTGGCACACCTGTCTTTGGGAATTTTTGCCCATTCCTCTTTGCATTACCTCCCAAGCTCTATCAGGTTAGATGGGAAGCGGAGGTGTGCAGCCATTTTCAGATCTCTCCAGAGATGTTCAATAGGATTTAGGTCTGGGCTTTGGCTGGGCCACTCAAGGACATTTACAGAGTTGTCTAAGGTCAAGAGCACTCTGAAGCAGGTTTTCATTCAGGATGTCTCTGTACATTGCTGCATTCATATTTCCCTATATTCTGACTAGTCTTCCAGTTCCTGCTGCTGAAAAACATCACCACAGCATGATGCTGCCACCACCATGCTTCACTGTAGGGATGATATTAGCCTGGTGATGAGTGGTGCCTGGTTTTATCCAAACATAACATCTGGCATTCACTCCAAAAAGTTCAATTTTAGTCTCATCTGACCTGAGAATTTTGTTTCTAATGGTCTGAGAGTCCTTCAGATGCCTTTTGGCAAATTCCAGGCGGAGTGTGGCTTTCGTCTGGCCGCTCTACCATACAGGCCTGATTGGTGGATTGCTGCACAGCTGGTTGTCCTTCTGTAAGGTTCTTCTCTCTTCACAGAAGAACGCTGGAGCTCAGACAGAGTGACCATCGGATTATTAATCACCACCCTGACTAAGACCCTTCTCTTCAGATCACTCAGCTTAGATGGCCGGCCAACTCTAGGAACAGTCCTGGTAGTTCAAAACATCTTTCACTTACAGATGATGAAGGCTATTGTGCTCATTTAAACTTTTAGAGCAGCAGAGATGTTTCTGTAACTTTCCCCAGCCCTGTGCCTCAAGACAATCCTGTCTCGGAGGTCTACAGACAATTCCTTTGTCTTCATGCTTGGTTTGTTCTTTGACATGCACTGTCAATCCTGGGACCTTATACAGACAGGTGTATGTCTTTTCAGATCATGTCCAATCAACTGAATTTACCACAGGTAAACTCCTCAAGGTAAACATCTCAAGAATGACCAGTGGAAACAGAATGTACCTGAGCTCAGTTTAGAGCTTCATGGCACAGGCTGTGAATACTTATGCACATGTGATTTTTCAGGTTTTTTATTTTTAATAAA
This sequence comes from Danio tinwini, assembly GCA_903798205.1. Classification (NCBI taxonomy): domain Eukaryota; kingdom Metazoa; phylum Chordata; class Actinopteri; order Cypriniformes; family Danionidae; genus Danio; species Danio tinwini. The sequence continues at coordinate 2,087,023 of CAIGQZ010035013.1, read as the reverse complement.
TTTGCAACAATTTCAACAAATATTTTTTCACATTGTCATTATGGGGTATTGTGTGTAGAATTTTGAGGAAATAAATAAATTTAATCCATCTAAGCTGAGTAATCGGAGGAGAAGGGCCTTAGGAGGTGATCAATGGGGATGGTTAGGAGGCCATGATCAACAAGAGGCCAGTGGGCAAATTTAGCCAGGATGCTCCTACTCTTTTTTTGAAGGACATCCTAGGATTTTTAACAACCTCAGTTTAATACTGAGCAGTAATGATTCCCCATCAATATATTGGGCCGTTAGGACCCACACAGGTTAAACACCCCCTGCTGGTCTCACTAACACCACTAACACAGCAACCTAGCATTCCCATGTGGTCTACCATCCAGGTACTAACCAGGCGCAGCCCTGCTTAGCTTCAATGGGCAACCATGTGAGTTGCAGAGAGCTAGCTGCGAGCAAGTGTACCTCCAAGTAACATTCATTCATTCATTTTCTCTATGGCTTAGTCCCTTTATTAATCTGGAGTCGCCACAGCAGAATGAACCGCTAACTTATCCAGCATATGTTTTACGCAGCGGATACCCTTCCAGCTGCAACCCATCATTGGGAAACCTTCAAGTAACATTTAACCTTAAATTTGACTTGCCAAAGTGAACTTGGGGGCAACTGGGAGGCAAAATATCTGCAGTTTCAGGAGGCTTTATGTATAGCATTTAAGTAAAATTTGCTACCTTTATAAGCTTTTAGGGTGCCCGAATACTGTGGTCCCCATCCGATTTCAATGTATGAAATTGAACAGCTTGGACATTCTATTTGATTCGAAACAAAATAAGGGCATAACTACCGTCAGAACTAATATGTCTGTGTTAACCATCCATTTAACCTAATTTGTTATAGTGTCGGGGATTGCGTTGTGACTCTGGCATCTCAGGTGAGTTTGATACTCTAAAATATTGAACACACTGTTTAGTATGCACAAAGTAGCACTGCCGACTTGGATTTCTTGATGCACTGACATAGCAGGTGTCTTAAATTACCCAAAGAGCAATGCTGATAGCGTCAACAGGCCTTCCCGTGTCCCCGTTGGCAGGAAGGGCAGCGGGGGAACAGGACAGCCGCGGATACAGCCATTACGGCGATTAGAGAGTGAGCTAGGGACGGATGAGGAAGATAAGAAGGTAAGGGGAGGAGGAGAGGACTGACGGAGCGTGAAGTGTGTGTAGGGGAATTCCTGGAATTCCATGACTGCCGACGCTGTGCTTTTGACTCTGTTTCCTGATTCTGTGAACACAATTAGACTTTTTTGTGTTGTCAAATATGTAAAAGCAGCAGACTCAATAGAATGTACTGGATTGGCTCTTTTTTTGTACAGCCGTGCAGCTTCTGTTTGGCTTTTTATTAAAGGTTTTATCAATTGATGGCTTCAGGCTGTCAGGGAGAGTTGCTTGGCTTGCTTCTGATCAAAGGTCCTTGCTTTATTTGGCTCTGCTTATTCAAGACTGAACAGTCACTTCAAACAAGGATTTAATAATGTAATAATGAGCATGCAGGATCCTATTCAGCAGAACAAAATGAACCCACTGCAGTGACGCTTATACAGGGGCTGCAAAGGTATTTGGACACACAAATTCTTTAGATAACAAAAAATTAAACCAAATGGTCCTATTATAATGAAATACTCCATAAGTACTCTTAATAAGTAAGCAACATAACTGGTAATATTTTATATTACATTGATAATCCACCAGTTCATCATTTACTCACACTGAAGTTGTTCTAAACTTAAATATGAATGTATTTCTGCTGTTGGACACAAGACAAGATGTTCTGAAGAATATTGTGGAAAAGCATTGACATCCACAGTATAGGAACAAAATTTGATATGGAAGCCAATGGCTATTTCTTTCTGACATTCTTTAGTGTATATCTTCCTTTGTGTTTAACAGAAACTCAAAGAGGTTTGGAACAAGTAGAGGGTGGGTAATTGAAGACAGAATTTTCATTTTTGGGTGAACTATCTATTTAAAGTGACACTGGCCACTTGTCCTTGTAATCATTCACAATAGTCCCATCGCGATTATAATTTATAAGTGTTTTTGAGGCCTGTGACTGTATGAGGGTTATAAAAGCATTTTATAAAAAAAATAGTTCCATTTGTCACTTTGAAAAATTAATAATAATTAATTTTATTGAATTGTTTATAAAATTAAGACTACGCAGTATTATTTTACATTTGATCATTCAATTATTTTACATTTGATTATCAATTCAATTATTTCACAATAATTCAATTATTTTACATTATTTTACATACCTGAATACATTTCGACTCCTCAGATAACAATAGGATGGTGTTTATTTAATTGGTATCCTTTTTTTATTGAATTTATGCTTGTAGATTGTTTATTATAATTAATGCACTCCCCTACAGGATCATCCTAATCAATCTAAAATTATAAATTCTTTCCAAACATTTAATCACCTCATCTAGTGAAATTGTATTCATATCGCAATATACATTGCAGAATTTAAAAAAATATTGCAATGTTAAAATTTTCGCACAGCCCTTCTGGCCACACTATTAGGTTGACCATCTAAGGCAACTTTTGCAAAACATATAAACTGGAAAGGTTTTTGCATTTTAAAAAGGATTCATGTTAACATGATAGTGTTTTCAAAATGTGCACTGTATTACAAATACCAGCTCAGTATTGGTGCTGTCACCTTGCTAGTGAACAGTACCTGCAAAAAAGTGATGATGTGCCATCGGCGGCTCAGCTCTGGTGGAAACCTGCATGATATTGGAAAAATCTGATATTGCAATATTTTCTTTTTCTGTGATTAATATTGCAATATGAATACAGTTTCACAAGAGGGTTTGAATAGCACTATTTGAATAGAACTATTTCCGTGCAGTCTAAAAGTACTCAGTTAAAGAAATGTGTAAATCACACTGCCAAAAAATGCTTTTCCTATTTTGCTTTGGCTCATTTCTATTCCAAATATATAAAAAATCTTAATCAAGCGATAAGAAAACAAGTTTTGTTTTCACCTTTAAAAGAAATTAAGAGTTTTTCTTTAGAACAAGCTAAATTATGTTTCAGTGGGGTAAGTTAAATAATCTAGTATTCGCTTTGAAATGTATATTTAAATGTAAATGTATATAAATAAATATTCAAACTAAAAGAAGATATATATTTACATTTGCATAAATCATATAAATTCTGTATAAATACAGTAGTTAAAAAGAATTAATAAATACAATCCTATAGCTTCTGGTCTACTATAATTCAGACTCAACATTATGTATCTTTTGATGTGACTATTGCGGGTGCCCACATTGCAATTTTGATGCTGAAAATCTGATGCTCTTGGGTGCATTTCCGAAAACTATTATTAGCCAACTAAGGTCACAAGTTCTGTTGTTACAAACCTAGTTTGTTGATTTGGTGTTTTTCCAAATCCATAGTTCCAACAAACATTCACAAACTGCGTTGCAAACTTGCACGTTTCCAACTACACCTCTAGAGCTGTAGTTAGAAGCGTAGTTCTTGGCTGTGTTCTATTCCCCGTTATCCCCCCTATACCCTATTCATTAAGAACATTCCAACATTTAAACTTGGAATGATAAAAAAAAACAAAACATTAAAGTCATCTCTCTTAGGTGTAACTTGCTTTCAAAGTATTTTTACAGTTCAGTTTTAGCGATCTTCATATTGACAATTGCGTTCCCTTCACAGTGTACTTTGAAAACATTTATGCCTTTTTGAACACAGCCGTGGCTCATGGTAAAAGCTATAGGTGACCTATTATTTAAAAGCAGAACATATGTTACATCTCCAAAACTTGTGAAAACAAAAATATATAGCATACGTTAATGGTTTTCATTTATAGTAGGTTATTTATTAAGAAATGCATCTGTACTGTATATGACATGGACCTGTTGGTTAGAACATTTCTGCAGTGGTTTGAATGTGTAAAATTGTAAAAGTAGACTTTTCAAAAAATAAATAAACAATATCCTACTTAATAATAATAACAATGATAATAAATTAATAATAATAATAAAAAAATAATAATAATAATAATAATTATTATTATGTAGGATTTTTTTCTTTTCTTAATAAATGCCCTACTGTAATATACAACCATTAGCCTAAGTATTTAGTATATGATTTAGATATGAGATCAGAGTGTTAGCTAAGTGGTTTTTATGTTTTAGAATAGAATATGGCATACTCTCAATAATATTTGTAAAAAAAAAAAAAGCATAGGCCCTATATCTGCCGTTTACATATATTTCAATTAATATGGAAAACGAGTGCATGTTTTTAGTAAAACTAATATTGGATTTTTTTAAATGTGTGTGCGTGTAAAACAATATAATTTGCACAAAAAGTATGGGGTTTTTCTGTAAAGAAGTTACTCCACCCTGTTTTGAGCGTCATTACGGATGTTTTACATTATAACTAATGTGGTTTAATTGATGGATCTGCGACAAAGCAGCTATGGTTTTGGGAAACACTTGTCACTACTTTGTTCTTTTCCCAAACGATGCATGCTACTATGATAGTTCATCCACGAGTTATGACGCTGTTTGGGAAACGGACCCCTGGTGTGTATGTCCACAGCATTCCACACTCTGGATAACAACACTACTACTACTGTATGCTATAATTGTGTGTTCGTTCATTCTTGCACCTCTCTAAACACATACCATGCATACTTATAACATCTTTATTTTCAAAGGCTCTTGTTTTGTGGTGTTTACATGGACATAGCAACAGTGGTATTTCTAAATCTTCCACTTTGTAACCAGTTTTCAGATTTATATGTACATTTTCAGTTCCTAAAAAAATGCAAAAAGTTTCCAGTCTTTGAAAACATTGTTGTAACACCACTTAGTAGTGAATTGGACCACCTTTTGCTATAAGAACTGACATAATTCATCGTAGATTCATCAAGATGCTTCAAAATATTTTCTTGGAAATGTTTGTTCATGAGAGCATTATGAAGGTGCTGCAGATATGTCAGCTGCTCATCTATGATGCAGATTTTGTGAAGTTGCAGGGTAGTCTTTTGTGCATGCAGGGCAGTATATGATCATGTTCACTTTACACTGGAAAGCTGAGGTTGGCCACATTTAAAACAACAATGTGAACAACTAGGCAAAAGAAATCTGATCTGAGAAAAATCAGATTTGAGCACTAATCCTCAAAGTGGCCAAGAAAAATCCCCCTCATCATCACAGCGTAATCACAATCTGACCTGTTGATTCTGTACAAGGCAGAATGGATCAATGCCTTTACAGTATTATTGATCCAAAATTATGACCTATACTATTCGAATCTCACAGCAGAAAAGTCGAGACTTATCATATAAGGCAAGCTTTTTTTCCCAGTTTTATGCTGTCTACTTTTGGTATGACAGTGCAAATCCGCTTGTGATGTCACGCAAAGGGGCTTCCGCCTCCAAGACTCAAAAAAATGGTAATAATAAACGTTTACAAAGTGATGTAATACTTTCGAAAATCATGATCACAATATATATATATATATCCATGCCTAATACCCGATGGCCAAAGAGTGATTCATTTTTTTATAAATTGTTCAAATGTTGGTATTTGTGATGCAGCAAGTTCAGAGCCTGTTGTGTACACCATGATTTAATATAAAATTCACTTTAATGTGTGATATGACTAAAAAGTGTTCTCAATTCGAATGAGTAGCGGCTTGTACCTGGAAACAGTATTCCATACGTCACGATTTAACAAGCGGATTGGAGTCTCAGTTTCCTGCTTTATATTTCTTAGGTGACAGGAGTGGCACTAGTTTGCTCCTCTGCTGTTTTAGACCATTTGCTTCAAGGTGGAATGTGTTCAGAATTATTCTTCTGCAAACCTTAGCTAAAACAAATTGTTATTTGAGTTACTTTTGTCATTCTATCAGCGGGCTATTCTCTGCTGACCTTTTCTGTAAAGCTCAAATATTGTTTTGTCCCAATATTTCAAAGTCACTTAAATCTTCCCTATTTTGATGCTTGGTATGAATTTCAGCAGATCGTCTTGACCATGTGATGCTTAAATCTTTTAAGTTGCTGTCATGTGATTGGCTGAGATATTTGCATTAGAGATGATTGTTCAACCCAAAATTTAAAATTTACTCCTGTTTTGAGAGGGGTCTGGATGCAGACTTGGTGCAGTTGCAAGGTGAGCTGCATCCAATGATTTTAATGCTCAAACCTTACCCCACCCCAACCCTACCCCTCACAGTGACATCCCTAACTCCATTGAGTGCATTGTGTCTGACTTTGCATCTCTGAGATATGCAGTCTCAGTTTGCAAGTCCAAGTCTGCATCCAGATACTATTGCCTTTTTCACTCACCTTCCACTTGTTTATCTTTATTCGTTTATTTCTTCTGATGAAACATAAAGAACCTATTAAAAAAAAAGATGTCAACCAGTAGCCACTGACATAGTACGAAAACTAATATTATGGTTGTCAATGGCTACTGCTTTGATGAACTATCCATTTAACAGGGCGACACGGTGGCTCAGTGGTTAGCACTGTCACCTTACAGCAAGAAGCTCGCTGACTCAAGTCCTGGCTAGGCCAGTTGGCATTTCTGTGTGAAGTTTGCATGATCTCCCCATGTTGGCGTGGGTTTGCTCCGGGGTTTCTCCCACAGTCCAAACACATGCGGTATAGGTGAATTGAATAAACTAAATTGGCCGAAGGGTATGAGTGTGAATGTAGTGAGTGTTTGGATGTTTCCCAGTACTGTGTTGCAGCTGAAAGAGCATCCACTGCATAAAACATATGCTGGATAATTTGGTGGTTCATTCCACTGTGGTGATCCCTGATGAATAAAGGGACTAAGCCGAAGAAAAATGAATGAATGAATGAATGAATGTATCCTTCTAACAAACAGTTAATAGGTGTACCTATAAAGTGGCCCATACGTGTATTTGTCATTGCATGTCTGAAATCAAACCCTTAATCTCACCTTATAGTTAGAGTCAGATAAAAAGAGGATCTGATGTCATACATGTGCTAAAAATTTGTTTGACAGCAGTTGTTTTTTACAGTATCAAAAATTATAATGGGTGGCTCAAGGGGTCAGCGATGTCGCTTCACAACAAGAAGGTCGCTGGTTTGAGTCCTGGCTCTGCCAGTTGGCATTTCTGTGTGGAGTTTACATGTTCTTCCGGTGTTCACATGGCTTTCCTCCGGAATTCGCTATAGGTGAAATGGATGAACTAAATTGGCTGTAGTGTATGAGTGCGTGTGTGAATGAGTGTGTTTCCCAGTACTGAGTTGTTGCTGAAAGGGCATACGCTGTGTAAAACAAACAGTTGAAGTCAGAATTATTAAACCTCCTGAATTATACGCCCCCCTGTTTATTTTTTCCAAAATTTCTGTTTACAAGAGATTTTTTTAACACATTTCTAAACATAATAGTTTTAATAACTCATCTCTAATAACTGATTTATTTTATCTTTGCCATGTTGACAGTAAATAATATTTTACTAGATATTTTTCAAGACACTTCTATACAGCTTAAAGTGACATTTAAAGGCTTAACTAGGTTAATTAGGTTAACTAGGCAGGTTAGGGTAATTAGGCAAGTTATTGTATAATGATGGTTTGTTCTGTAGACGATCGAAAAAATATATAGCCTAAAGGCGCTAATTATTTTGATCTTAAAAATTAAAAACTGCTTTTATTTTAGCTGAAATAAAACAAATAAGACTTTCTCTAGAAGAAAAAATATTATCAGACATACTGTGAAAATTTCCTTGCTCTGATAAACATCATTTGGGAAATATTTAAAAAAGAAAAAAAATTCAAAGGGGGTTTAATAATTCTGATTTCAACTGTATGCTGAAATAGTTGGTGGTTTATTCCACTGTGGCAACCCCTGATAAATAAGGAACTAAAGGCTAATTTATACTTCTGTGTCAAAAGATGTACCTACACGTCACAATGACGCTTAGCCAAAGACTATAGAAGACACAATACATGTCAGTCATATACTTTTGAATGGGAAAAAGTGTAACTGTCAATATGGCGATTGAAGCCCCGCCTTCTAGTACATAGAATTATGTCAATCAGCGATGGAAATATGGCGAATAAAGCCTGCCTTCTAGTACAGGAGCCAATCAGCGATCACTATAGAATGACAATTCTCTGGGGGAGGCGCTCGGACCAGACATGAGTTTCTGCAGATTTTGTGTGATACGAACATTTAGAAAGGAAACTAAAGAGACAGTGGTTGTTTAATTTTATTGCTTATTCGTAATATGAAATGTAAGAGGAGGCGTTTTAAAGATGGCCGCCGAGTGAAATGACTTGCCTTTGTTGTGAATTTCTAAGACGAGCCAAAAAACCAGGGAGAACTTTCGGGTATCTTCAAAGCAGAATCCTTTAATAAGAGGAACTCAGCGTCAATGCGGCGTCATCGAAAGAACTCATGAACGTTACAGCAGACACTCAGTTTTAAATACATTTTACAGACAATGATACATAGAGGTGGGGACAATAGTAACCAAAGCATGCAAATGAAGTATTGTTGTCAGCAGAGTAAAATGCCTTTTCCCAAGCTCCAATCTCATCAGCATATAAGCTCCCATTCACGATTCATTTTAAAACAAAGTGTGCAAATAACGTACTGGGGTCATACTGGGGCCAGTTGACCCGCTTGACATCGTTACCTTATCATTGGTGAGACAATAGACACAACTGTGCTTTAAAACTGACAATTTGCATTACTTTGGAGACATAGGACCTCAGAATGTATTTTATAAAGAAATTTGTAATCTTTCACCTTAAAGGAACTTTGGCGTAGCACAAGCTCTGTGATTGGTCGGCTTGCTAGCTGTAACCACTGTGGGCGGGACCAAGTGCTGAGCAAACCCGTTGGAGCGGGTGTAAATTGTAAAGTCTCGTGAAGTAGCTTTAGATGGAAACTGTTGTTTTGTGTTTATCTTATTATTAAAGTTGTTGCACGTCTGCCGGTTTCTACATCTGAATGAGCAAGTTTAAGCTACTTCTACATTAAGGTAGCATTCCGAAAAAAACTAAACACCCACGAATAAACTCAACACAGAGAAACATAAAAACCTACTGCCAGCTAGCATTTCAGAAATGTTACTGCAGAGCAACACAAACAGCATGCAAAAGTATAAATGTCTGACTACACACAAGGCAATCACTGTGGGTAACGGCAATCACTCGACGCAGAAGTATAAACCAGCCTTAAGCCGAAGGAAAATGAATGAATGAATAATTAATATTAATAATAATAAAATGTGAATTTGGTTTTGTTGATTTTTGTAATTTAATGTAACAAAATTCATACATTTGTAAGTGTTTTGTCCAAAAACGCTGTTTTTAGACACAATTTTAAAGCTGCAAATGAATCATTTACTATCTTTAATATTATATGAATTAATAAATATAGCCACAAGAAACAGTGTCTGGAACATGCTATTTGGCATTTAGGAAAATGCATTTTTAATGACCTGGCTATGATATTCTAATCTCGAGATTTGTTCAGCGCAGGCTCTTTGACAAAATCTACCCAGAAGGTTTTCTCAAGTCTTGATCCCCAGAATTGGCTCTGTTTAATTTTCCTGCTCTCTTACCTAATTTAAGATTTTAAAACCCCTCGAAAGGAGATTTCATGCTCTGAAGGAGAGTTTAGATCACTTATGAAACTTTCTTTGCAGATTTTCTTCTAATAAATCACACAGCAAATGCCCCTTCAGCGTCTCCTTCAAAGTGCTGAAATACTCAGACCTAAATTAATCATTAAACTTCATGAGATCAATTAAAGTCAAATGCAAAGTGCCTCTTAATAGCAAGCAGAAAAAGATGTGATTTATGAATCTTAAAGAGAATAATCAGACGATCAGAGAGAAACACACACTCGGAATGCTTTGGAGTTTTAGTTATGTGGGCCACAGATGAACAAGGCTAATAGGATTTACTGCGACTGCATGGAGGGGTGATGGAGATTTGGGAAGGGGAAGGGACATCCCGCATTTACCCCCTGATGCTTAGTAGTAGCCCACCCAGAGCAGTCATGTGATGCTGGCAGGTGTCTAACTCTGATTAGACCTTTAATGGTGACCAAACCCAGCAACTTCCACTCAAGCTCCAGGATTTAATGTGGACTTAATTCTAAACAGGTCAGCCCCCCCTGTTAACAAGCCGCCTTAAAAACTGCTGCTAAAATGAGCAGATGCGATGTCCTGTTTTTGAAGGTGCAAATGAGCTTTATGATATGCTTGTGATGTAGTAGACAGCGTGTTTCCATGGCAATAACAGCAAGGAATAGGTTGTTCAGCAGATTTTGGTTATTTTTGTGAAGATAATTGTGAAGATGTCTAGACAAGTGCGTCAGGGATGTTCAGAATGTATTTGTTATTCAGGCCTGAATCTCACGAAATGTTTAAAAGCAAATGAGTATAAATTAAATCATTTTACGTATAATTTTATATATTAAATGCAAGTAATGTGTCGGCTTTATTGTTTCAAATTCAGCATTAATGGCAATTTGTATATTTCATATTATCGCTAATTCTTATTAATTTGTACAATCTAATTCCTATATTTTGAATAAGGGGTAGGGTTAGGGCTGGTATTTGGAGACATGCCTCCTTTTAAAAAAACTATATTTTCATATTTTCTATATTTATATTTTCCCAATGAACATTCGCAAACAGCATCGCAAACATGTTTGGTTGCAACTATACCTCTAGAGCAGTAACTAGAAGCTAATTTCCCGAATGTGAGCTATTCTGAGTTATCCCTCCTATGCCTGGTCCTTAGGCCCCACCCCCACACAAATCGGCTTCTAATTACTGCTCTAGAGGTATAGTTGCAACCAAACATGTTTGCGATGCTGTTTGCGAATGTTCGTTGGGACGATGGATATGGAATCTTATGCCAAGTTCAGACTGCATGATTTTCAAAGTAGTTGTGTTACCGATGTTTTCACTCTGCATGACTATCTGGGCTATCGTTTTGTCGCTGCTTGGTTTACACTGCAAGATAGATCGACAACAGGGGGTTTCACACTGTATGACTTTAATGTAGGAAGAATCACCAACAACTTTGTCCAAACTACATCTCACAACCAAAAACACGTAGTATATATTTTGATATTAATTACATAATGAGAAAGAAGCCTTTAATGGGGTAGAAAATGTACATATTTGCTCAACCCGGATGTGGTTTTGCTCAGATGACACGTCAAACGTAGTTTTTCCTCCATTTCTTGGGTCCAAATAAACTGAAAATGAGCGCTATTAACTTCTTCCCCAGCCTCCCGCTGGCCTGCAGGTAACCACACTAGTCGATGCTGCTCTCTCATTGGCTGTAGGTGATCGCCGATGTTATTTTCAGTCAAAACTCATTTCACACAGCATGATTTGAATCGCCAACAGCTCCAGATATTTAGCACGGCAAATATCTCATGGCCATTGGCGACTAATCGGCAATTCTTTCAAATCACGTTTTTGATAGTTCATACTGTGTGATTGTCACTCGCGTGCACAAGCACCGATTTGCCTGTGATTTCAGGCATTTGTCTGCGATTTCTCAAAACCTGTCGGCGAGTCTAATACGGGGTTAAAATCATGCAGTCTAATCTCGGCATTAGTTGCCTAATGGTGGTTTTGAGAAATCATATTTTTTCAGCTTGAAAAAAGGAAACTATTTTACATATTGTCAGAAAAGCTAATTCATACGAATTATCCCTCCTATGCCTGGTCCTTAGGTACCGCCCCCACACTGCTTATTTTGCAGGTTTCTTTTGTTTAATGCACCTGATTTAGATAACAAGCTCATTAGAAGAGAGCTCCAAGAAGGAATTGTGTTGAGACTGACATGCTCACTACATATTTTTCACTGCTCTGAAGTTAACTTCATTCATTCATTCATTCATTCATTCATCCATTTTCTTTTCGACTTAGTCCTTTTATTACTCTGGGGTCATCACAGCGGAATGAACCGGTAACTTATCCAGCATTGGATTTTACGCAGCGGATGCCCTTCCAGCTGCAATCCATCACTGGGAAACATACACATACACTACAGACAATTTAGCTTACCCAATTCACCTACACTGAAAAAAAAAATGCCTGCAAAACTGATGCAAACAAGCTCTTTCAGAATGTTACAGTTACACACATCAACAAATAACATGTAAATGCATCAGCTTTTTACAGAGTAATACTCACTACTCACTACTCTTGAGTACTTTTAAAAGGGCTACTCATACTTTGAGTAATATTTAAAACAGACAATTTTTCTTTACTTGCACTACATTTTTAGGCAAGTGATAGTACTTTTACTTAAGTATGATCTTTCAGTACTCTTTCCACCACTGCTGATTAGCTATTTTAGATGTTACTGTATAGGTCAAACTATAAACTAATGTGTCTAATTTTACTTTATTTTTCAAGAAAAGTTTTGTGAAGACTTACGATGTCTATCGGTGCTCTAGATCTGCCAGTTTCAGACTGCTGAATGATTTTATCTCGCATAGACGGATGAATCATAATAGTATGAACCGTTATAGGGGGGTCAAATGTATATTTACATTATACTTTTTTATTATTAATATTTAAGATACAGATCAGTTAGTTTCACAATAGTTTATCACTACTGAAGAGCTGACTCCCCCCTTACATCTTGTTTTGTTATTCTTCAGGGTGGATCAAGCCTTAATTAGGAGGGTCAATCCACCCCAAACCCCCCTGTAATTTGCACCCTGACTATATTTAACTATATTCATATTTAATATTATAATTGTAATGCATTGTTTTGTTGTTATATGAACATACAAGTCAGCTCACATGCAATTTGTCACCTATTAAATCCAAATCTATTCTTTATAGGGCACCCATTCAAATGAATATTGAAATAAACATTTGTTTTCATCTGATAAAACAGTAAACCACCTACAAAAAATCCATATATTTGTGATCCATATCTATTGTAAATGAATGAGAGTTTTTATCCATCATGAAAACAGCATTACAGTTATTTTAGCCTATCACAAGGATATCTGTACATGGCAAGAGCTCTTTTTTTTCTTTCTGTTTCATACAGCACTGTAATATTTAACAAGTCAGTAATACTGCTGTGAAAAGGCTAGTTTTTGGGGTTATTCATGGTCTGCTAAAAGTCATTTGTTCATTTTAATGAGTTGCCTTTTATTATTAGATGTATGAACTGCGCGGAGAATAGTGCCGCTTCATTGTACCCATTTTTATAAAACAATTTACTAATTGCTAACAATTTAATGGAAGTTACTCCCTTAATTAAAGCAAATTGGCATAGGAAAAGGATGAATAGCATGGAATGCAGGGATACTGTTAGTAAACATCCTTGGCCTGATTATTTTCAATACCACTTCTTTCTTTAATTCTGCTTGAAATATATTGTGGCCTTTAGTGTCCATTAGATTGATGTAAATCCATTATAGTACATACATAATAGTCAATTCATGCACATCTAGGGCGTTCTTTCAGCCTCAAAAGCCAGCCAATTGGATTTTTGCATGCAGTGTGCTTAGCAAACCTATCTAATACTGCTGCTGACCCTGTAGTGTTACATTGCAATTAATGTCAGACATGGTTTTGAATATTTTAATCTTGTGAGTAGACTTTTGCCATTATCAAATATTCTTGTAGTGATTATCACGCTATTTACTGCACCTAAGCTTAATTTCTTAGGTCAGTTTTTTACAGGTATAATAATTAAAAATACTTAGAATTTTGCTTTATCGTATATAAAGGTTTAGAGTAAATAAATAATAAAAACATTTAAAAATGTAATTGCAAAAGGATAATAATTTACATAAGATGATAAATTACAAAAGGCAGCACATATTTATTTATTTATTTATTTATTTACTCATTTATTTTTTCTCTGTATAGTAAAATAATTTAAATCAACAGTGATAAATGCCATATTATAGTTATAGGCCTATGGTAAAATTGATTACAAAAAAATGCAGCTGAATTTTAGTAGTTATTAACTCCATTTAATAAAACAGTTTTGATTTTAATATCTTATTAGGCAATAACCAAGACATGAAAAAATTTACAAAAGCACGCACATCACTTTAAATAGGTGCTCAGCCAAACAGTAAAAAGTAAAAAGACATATATTCAAAAAGGCGGCAACACCAAAGCTCCAATAATTTGAACTTATTCAATTAAAAAGGCTGATACAAAGCGTGTAACATTTCGAGCACATCGGCTCTTTATCAGACAGTGTTCATCATGTTGCTCTTTTTATACACTTCTGGATCACATGATCTCACATATTATCTCACGACAAGAAAATACAAAAATACACATTTATAAATTATTCCACTTGAAATGCAGAAACAAATCCTAATAATACATCACAAAATACAGAAAAAAAACATAACAGAATATAACAAAGAAATACATAAAAAATAGAGCCAAAAACCTTTATTCAAACACTTAATTAAAAATGACGAATATCAAACTCCTCGTTTAAACCTCTTGGAGACAATGTAATCTAGAGTGAAAATCCAAAAGGCGTGGACGTAGACAACTTCAATCCCTATATATTGTAGAGTGAAGACAGAATGTTTCATAACTAAAAAATGCTGCACAACCGGACTTCTAGGATAATAATGTCAAATAGTGCATCGATGTTCAGAAATGCATATTTTTAAAGGCCTACTTGTCTTACCAACATAACATGAACCACACGGGGACTACAGCATATAGATTACATTAGCTGTCTTGCACGAAATAGCTAAGACATTAACACAAGATCAATTCTTTTGCATTTGCTGTTACATTCAGTTTAGTTAAATTAACTGATGTTAACAAATGGAACATTAGTGTACAAAGATAATAAAGAATAGTCAAGGAATTTTCACAGGTCAGATTTTTGTGAAAATCTTAATGTTTAAACATAAATCGCCTGTTACGTCTTCAAGCATTTGTGCTTAAACCACTAAGGCAACAATATGAATATTCTTAAAATTCTTAACATTAAATAAATGAAGGGTTTGGATGCAAAAACCTCTAAATGCCGTCTGAATTTTTCTCCTAATATGAGCTCTTTTATCAGGCTTCTGTATGTAGGTTCAGTAATATTACTTTTATGGCAAATAATAAGTCATGTTCATGGTCTTTAAAGTGAAATAACTCAACATAAACAAAGGAGGCAAGGAAAAATGTTCATTTCAGACGGCACTTAGAGGTTTTTGCATCTGAACGCTTTAAATATTCACTGTATTTTTGGATGCCCTTGATATCAATATTGTGCATGTTCATTATCACGGTATATTAAATAATTGAATATCAGCATATGTCTACATGTTTAATTTATGTAGAAGATAAGAAGGAAAAGAAAACCTGTTGGAAACTTGTTGATGAGTAAAGTAAACCAATCTTTGGAAACTGGGTTTAAATTACACAGGTCATCACAGGTCTTCTTTCAAGCTGTCTTCCTGTCTTTGTGTTTTTTATTTCATTTCCTTCATGTCACAAAGACTCTACCATTTTAACTGATCTTTCCTAGTTAGTCTTTAGAGTAATCAGCAAACCCTCATGTGTAGGGTTAAGGGTCAAATGATCTGAACTTTGCTAACTAAAGTTGAATTTGTTATTGTGCTCTCTATGGTGCACATTCAAGAATTCGACCTTTCAGAATGCAACATCAGGTATGGTGACCTTAAAGAAACCCTAAAATGAAAATTCTCCTATTAATTACTCACCCTTGTGCCGTTCTTCATATTCAGAACACAAATTAAGATATTTTTGATGAAATCTGAGAGCTCTCTCATACTGCACAGACAGAGATGGTCTTGGAATGTTCAAAGTCCAGAAAGCTAACCAAAGAGTTTTTTGGCTCAAGACGGTGGGTTGGTTTTGGCGGGTTTCATCGCCATGGTAACTTGTGCTACACAGCTAACCTGCTCCAGAACAGGGTTTATTCTGGGTTAGAGATCACAAGCCTAAACTGGACCAATCAGCTGTGAGTAAAGTCATGTATATCTGAAGCAATAATCCCGCTCCTAGTCTTTTTTTTTTTTTTTGCTCCAAATTGAAGTTGTTTTTTTTACACAAAATCTTTTTAGGCTTTTTATGTTGATAATAACTTGTTTATAGGCCTAATATATGAATTGTAATTATTTATACTTTATATTATATATTCAAATACTTTCGACTTTAACTTTAACATTTAAATATTAGCATATAATCAATCACTGAGGGAAATAAGTATTTGATCACACTGTGATTTTTTTAAATCTCCTACTTAGAAATCATGGAGGGGTCTGGAGTTTTCAGCATCATTGCAATTCAACTGTGAGAGACAGAATCTAAAAAAAAAAATCAGGAAATCACATTATATAATTTTTTAACAATTTATTTGTAAATTACTGTATCAAATAAGTATTTGATCACTTGAGTCAAGCATTTTAAATATTTAGTACAGAAGCCTTTGTTAACAATTACAGAGGTCAAAGGGTTCCTGTAGTTCTTCACCAGGTTTGCACACACTGAAAGAGGGATTTTGCCCACTGATCTTCTCTAGATCTGTCAGGTTTCAGGGCTGTCGCTGAGCAACATGGAGTTTCAGCTCCCTCTAAAGATTTTCTATTAGATTTAGATCTGGAGACTGGCTAGACCACTCCAAAACCTTGTTATGCTTCTTACGAAACCACTCCTTGGTTTTCCTGGCTGTGTGCTTTGGGTCATTGTCATGTTGGAAGACCCAGCCACGACCCATCTTTAATGCTCTGACTGAGGGAAGGAGGTTTTTGCCCAATATCTCACAGTACATGGCCACGTTCATCCTCTCCTTAATACAGTGCAGTCATTCTGTCCCCTGTGCAGAAAAACACCCCAGAGCATGATGCTTCCAGCCCCATGCTTCACTGTAGGTATGGTATTATTGGGATGATACACATCATTCTTCTTCCTCCAAATTCGGTGAATAGAGTTAAGACCAAAAAGTTTTACTTTAGTCTCATCTAACCACAGGACTTTCCCCCATGAATACTCTGGACCAACCAGATGGTCCCTGGCAAACTTCAGATGGGTCTTGACATGGGCTAACTTAAGCAGGGGAACCTTCCGTGCGATGCAGTTTTAAATCATGACATCTTACTGTATTACTGATAGTACCCTTAAAAAAGGTGGTCCTAGCTCTCTTCACAGCATTGATCAGCTCCTCCTGCATAATTCTAGACTGATTCTAGACCATTCTTGGCATCATTAATACCCCACGAGGAGAGATCTTCATTAGCCTCTTCCATTTTCTGACAATTGCTCCAACAGTTGCTCTTTCTTGGCGATTGCCCCATAGCAGTTTCAGCTTTATGAAAGTCTACAGTTTCATCTCTTGTGTCTTTTGACAGCTCTTTGGTTTTGGCCATGTTGCTACTTAGACTTTTGACTGATTGTGGGGTGCACAGGTGTCTTTATGACAGCTAGTGACCTCAAACAAGGCCTACTAAATTAGAATCATGAGCAGAGTCTAGCTGGACTATTTTAAAGCAAAATAACAGGTCTTTGAGGGTCAGAAATTTGGCTGAAAATACTTATTTGACACAGTAATTTACAAAGAAATTGTTAAAAAGTCATACAATGTGATTTCTGCATTTTTATTTTTAGATTCTGTCTCTCACAGCGGAATTGCACCTACACTGAAAATTCTAGACCCCTCCATGATTTCGAAGTAGGAGATCTTGAAAAATCACAGTGTGATTAAATACTTACTTCCCTCACTGTATACACAGTATACATCTTAAAGATACATTATAAACAAGTGTATATTTAATGTATAAAGTTTTTAAAATGACTATCTTATGAGCTGTTTGTGCACCTACATTAATAAACAAAGGACTGATTTGCATTAATATAATAATTATTTATTATAACTTATTATATCAGAGTTGACAGAGAATATTTATATATCAAGTGTTGTGAAACAACTTTTCCTGATCTTAACTGTTTTTTTACATATGGATTTATCACCTAAAACTTGTTTTGTAACTCAGAGTTTGTTCAACTAGCTTTGTGCAACGGGCCTCAGGTCAGCTTGTGTGTTTAGATTACCTTGTATTGCCCATATTAGGTATATTGTCCCATATTTGTATAATTACAGTTGAACCACTGAAGTCACATGGAAAGTTTTGACTATATGTTTGGTTTCTTTTCTGGACATTGAACCTCTCAAGGGTTTTGCTGTCTATGGAGGATTTGAGATCTGTCTGATTTCATCTAAAATATCTTAAAGAGCCCCTATATAGTTTTTGAAAATAACCCTCCATGCAGTGTGTAACACAGCTCTAAGTGAATGAAACATCCAGCTGAGGATTTAATCTGAAAGTGCACCTTGACTAATAATACAGATTTTTTAAAATAAAAGATTTAACTCAGAGTTGTTTAAATGATTCATACTGGATCTTTTTCCTGTTTGTAACGATGTCGATATGAAACAATACCAAATATGAAGTGCCGGATCCAATAAAAATAAAACGTGAACTCGCCTTTCCTTTCAAACACTAGTGGAGTGCAGGTGTGTGAAGAATTGATCATGACTGAAGATGAGTGAACGTTATGGTGATTAATACAATAATCTACATGCAATGGGAGATTTGTCGACTGTTTGTTAAAGGAAGGATCAGAAAAGATTATTGATGTATGGGAGCTTAACAGAAACTTTACAGTATACAGTTCATGTATCAGTTTCTTCCTCCATTTTACAAGTGTAAGTAAGTGCGATTAAAATGGTCGCCTCCTTGTTTTCTCTAGCTTGAAAAGTATGTATTTAATTGAGTTTTGTTACTTGAAATTGCTCCATGCGGCTTGTATTGTATCTGGTTAACTCTTTATATTCTCATATCGCGTCTAAAACCATGTTGAAAAGGCGATGTGTGCCAGTTTCTTTACTGATTTAAATGTTTGTGAGCTCGCGATCCTCAGCCATTTGTCATTGCTATGGCCACCATCAGCTGTTTCTACACACATGCGGCAGTCAAGTTTTAAAATAGTTCAGCTTTTGCGACTGTGTGGATTAATACTGAATGTGTGTCGTTGTTTTTATTTATGGTTAAGAATAGAACAATATGTGGTGTTTACTACATTGCTTAATTGCTTTCCTGCATTGGGCTTACACATAGACTCTGCACTCTGACTACTTCAACAATGTTGATAAGCCCTGGTGGTCGTTTCTCACTGTCTTGCGTTGAACACAGTCAACCAATCACAACAGACTGGGTCATCAGACCAATCCCCCCAGATTAGTATAGTGCTAAGGATTGGTTTGGGAACAAAAATTAATCGCTGAGCAAATCATATGGGAGTCGTTAGAATAATTAGGTAAAAATAAATGCATATTTTAAGACAATGAAAGTGTTTTTTGACCTTGCATCCATATTAGCCTGTTGTAGGAGAACCCCAAATCAAAATATGACCTTTTTTAATGCATAATAGGGGCTCTTTAATTTGTGCTTCAAAGATAAAAAAAAATATCATATACTTGAAGCAGAATGAGGGTGAATAATGGTTTTGGGTAAACTAATCCTTTATACAACGTTTCTTAATGATACACATAGAATGAAGTATACACAGGTCTTAATTAGTGCCGGAACATGCCGGATCCGGCACCTCTGAAATCTGATCCGGCACCTCATTTTACCAATCCCCCTTCTCAACTGCTCTTCTCCCCTGTCCGCTGTTCACTTTTACTTTCTTCCACGACTCCCCAACCCTCTTTACTTTCGTCCGCAACACCCACACTCCCCTGCCCCGCACTTCACTTTCGTCCGCGATACCTCTCCATCCGCTGGTAACATGCCGGATCCATTACCCGATCTGTTTCGGGACCTTGCAATTCACAAATTAAGCACTGAGTATACATGTTTAGTTTATTTCAATATGTAACTTCCAATAAGAGACACATGCTCATTGTAGCAAAAGCAAGGTGTGAACAGTCAAGAATGGATCTGTGTTTTTGTCTCAGCAGCACAGATAGTTTTGTCTTGAGATTTAGTTTTGACACCTTTAGATCTCTTGTAGTGCAATCACGCTGCAGAGTATGATTTATTCCATATCTGACTCCTGCTGTAAATGAGAGCTTGCCTGAGATAAAAGCTTTATGTTTTATGCCGGTCTGCTTGTGTTTTTTTTTCTTTTTTCAACTTGTTCAAAGAGATCTAATTAATTCACATAACCTCTGCCGGTGGCTTGTTTTGGGGTTATGTCAAAAGAGTATGTTGCTGTTGTTTATGTCTTAGATGTGAAAAAGTGAAGGTTTATGAAATTCTAATTCTGTTTTATGTGCTTCTTATACAGTCTTACTGTTCTATCCTGACTTTTAGCGCTGCTTGCTCGCTATTATACTTGATACACTATGGCTGGGTTATTGGAAGAAATTCATAACTCAGCATATAACTTTGTCAATTCACTTTTTAACAATTTTTTATGTAATCAACGGTCATGTCTGACATTTACAATAGCAACATAGATTCAGTCATCTCTCAATGGTACTGATTACATTCTGTCCTTCTTGATGTTCTGTTCTTCATCTACTGTACATCTACCCTAAATATACATTCAAAACTGACATTTGCTGTTTGTTCAAACTATATATTTAAAATGAGCTAAAACAACCCAATTTTTCAGGCTTTTTTGGGAAAACTTAATTGTTTTATGTTTAATTAACTTAAATTTGTAAAAACTAATAAGTTTACTTAATTCCTTCCCAGTTTCAGACCTAGTCCCAACCCAAATCGATTGCATAGAACCAAACAATTTTTTTTACAGTGTATCTGTCTGTCTGTCTGTCTGTCTGTCTATCTCTTCATCACTCACATACTTAGTTTCATAAGAGCTGCTGATACTTTGTTCAGAAATTTCTGATGCTATTTTAACATTTTACTTAATTTTATTTTACTGAGATGCAGTGTTGGGCAATAACTAGTAATGTGTTACTGTAACGACATTACTTTTGACAGTTACTAATACTGTAACATACATTTTTAAATATAGTAATTCCGTTATAGTTACAATATGATGCGTTTGTCCTTTAGTGGGTAAGTTAATTAATTTTGGCTGCAGTCTAGCCCACATCTTCCTGTTTACAGTGGCGACGTATTGTAGGATTAGTGGATGCCAACCAATCACTGTAAAGAAATAGTTTGAAAATTGCTCATAGATGTCATTTTTGAGCAGCTGTTATGTTTTTGTTTTGTTTAAAATGGATAAAATTTATGGTCGTCTATAACAGCAGTTTTGTGGTGCTGAGTTTCCCCAAATCAATTCTGAATGATAATCCAGATTACTTTCATTAATTTATTTCTATAAAGGTTTTGTGTTTGTCTTATATTATCATTATTTTCATACTCAAGCTGTGAAGGAACATGTTTAAGGGTTAAATACAAACTTTTTATGACGCTGAAGTAACTTTAGCTTTTGCTTTTTTGTTTCTAAATATATTATTCAGCTGGTTTATAACCTGATTTCTTTTTGTGCTGCTGGACTGATTTAAATAAATTAGTGTTTAAAAATGACTTTTTTGCTTAAGTTTGTCTTGGGTTTTAGTTGTGAGATTGCAAGTTAATTAAAACAGTGAAGCTGGTCAACAGTGTATTCTCCATGCAAAACTGAAGTGACGTTATAAGGGCATTAATGGGAGCATTAAAATGTTTTTTGGAAAAGTAACTCATTACTTAACAGTAATGCATTACTTTTTGATGTAAGTAATTGCTAAAGTAATTGAGTTACTTTTTGAATGAAGTAACTAGTAACTGTAACTAGTTACTATTTTTCAGTAACTGAGAGATGTAAGCCATTGATTTATTCAGAGAATGCTCTTTTTCTTTAAATTATCCTAACAACAGGTCATTGACATTTGCAATAGCAAACAATGATTTAGTCATCTCCTAAGGGATTGATCATATTCAGTCATATTATATTTTTCCTATTCATGAAGCTGCTTGACTAGAATATATGTTATAATGGGGAAAAATCAATTGCATGGAAGCATTCATGATGACATTAAAGGGAATCTATCATCATCCATTTAATTGAATCTATTAAATTGATCCATTTGACATATTTGAGTTTCTTTTTTATCTTAAATACATAAGAAGTAATTAAAGAATGTGAGTATCAAAGACTTTGCTTATCACCGTTATTTTTATTTTAATATTATGTTAAACCTATAAAACCTTGGTCTTGTTCAAAATCTGTTGTATTTTGACATATTTTGCTTATTCGTGCTTATTCCTACATTTTATTTCTGTTTGTGAATATGCCTGAGGCAGATTATGAGTGTAGCCTTCTCTGTATGGTAAACCTGAGTGGTAATGTGAGATGACATTAATATTGAATAAGATAGATAGAGGACCGTCAGGGAAGAAAATGAATTTCCTTATGCAGAGCCACTGACGATAATAAATAACACTTCCACAGCGGGAATGAGAAACTATGTGCATTCATGTGTGAGCTGATCTGTCTGTACTAACTGCGTCACCATGGATACAGTGAAACACTTATGATGAGCTTTAAAAAGTGCTGTATTTTTAGTGGTTTAAATCACTGCTGTGTTGAGTCTTCACACATATGATTTTCCTTAAACTCTGTTTTTTGTCAGATTTGATCATAAGTGGACAATGCTAAATCCAGTTGCAAACAACAGGGTTTAAAACATCTTGAGCTTAACTTAATATTGTTTCCACAGGTAGTTATAAATGCATTTGGTGTAATATATACTAGGGGTGTAACAGATCCATATAAATCATAACCCACAGTTCAGAACAGATGTGACCCATAGATTAATACCTTTTTTTGAACTTGTCGGTTAATCCAACATTTATAACAATTGCAGAGAGATTGCCTCCCACATCATTCAAATCACATGTATGAAAGCATTTTGGCTTGATGACGAAATGACGGAAAAAGTTGTAACGGGACCTACCTTATGTTATTAAATAAAGGTGTTTTCTGTCACTGTTTGTTTAACCTGCATTAATGCATTCAGTTTAAGCTGCACAATTAAACATTAAAAGATTGTGATCTCAATCAAACCCGCGCAACATGAATGATAATTGATAATGATTTGCCTATGTTTATTAATCCTTTGAGGCGCTGCATTCAATCACCGTATAAAATCACTGTTTGTGGAACTTGACGCTGGTGAATGTTGTAGCAATTACACTGTGTAGCCAATGGGTGGCGACAAACAACCATCAAAACGATGTCACTGAATAGGTTTTCAAAAATGATCCACCTATAATGAAACATGAAGTATTATGTGTGAATTGTTGAATCATTAATTGAAAATAAATATGATATGTTGTACAAGATGTTTCTATATTTAGCATTATCAGCAACAGTAGCAAAGAAATTTTTTTTCATATTGAATATTTTCCTTTTTTTTCAGCTGGTTTCTTGATTATTATATATTTTTTTAAATTACAGGTTCTAAGTTCTGTTTGTTAAAACCAATAGTTTTTGCAGTGATATTTTTGTATAAATGGAAAGCAAATGACACTTTGTCAGCTTGGAATTATAAGGTTGTATCTGCGTTCTGAATGATTTTGAGATATTGAGCTTCAAAGTTTTTGCATTCCATAGCAAACAATATGTGTGTAACATTTGTTTTTTTTTTGTTTTTTAAAGTCTCAAAATGTAAACAACTTATAAAAAACATTTCATAATGTAAATAAATTGTCATTTAATAAGAATATGTCAATAACTTAATTTTGACAAAAATGTCAGGTACCTTATAATTCTAAGGTGATAATTTGTCTCCTCCCTTTTTTGCTAAATGGTCCGATTTGTGACTCAAAAACTGTAGTGTGATCCGAACCATGAGATTTGTGATCCGTTACACCACTAATACACTAATATATAGAGTATGTCAAGTTATTTTTATTTCTATAGCACTTTATACAGTGCAAATTGTGTAAAAGCAGCTTTACATGGAACACAAACAGTAACTGAAAATCAGTTGTGAAACAAGTTTAATTCATAAGGCACATTCAGTTTTACAAAATGCTGATTTTGTTCTAGATAGTTCAGTGATGATTCAGTTCAGTTCAATACAAATGTCATTGTTGAGGGATGTGACTCACTGTAAAGCAGCCTGTCATGAACACTCATGCTGTTGAATGTGTTATGCCAAATAAGTCCACTCAATCAGCTATTGATAATAATGTGGTGAAGCAGAGCAAAACCTATACTAAAATTTATGTACTGTATGTGTCTTTTACCTTTGTGCTTTTTAATACATTTAAAGTTCTTGGATGCAACTTTTAAAGGCTACAGATTAGAGTCGGAATTGTCTTTGGCATCCACATATTTTACATTCGCTTGGTTCTGTGCTGACTTGTACACATATACAAAAAAAAAAAAAACTAAACATTTCTTCTGCAGTTTTTTGTAGTAGACCAAGTTTTTTTTTGGCTCTTAATATAAGGGAAGTGCTATCTAGCACCAGTATTGGTTCTTTATTTTTTCTTTGGGGTGGTTAAAGGTGCAGTATAAACACACATTACAGTATGTAAGTTTGACACCATGTGATTAAACTAGGTATTTCATTCTTGGATCAAAACAAATGCAAGCGTAGGTTGCCAGAATGAGGAGTGAGTCTGACGATCGAGCCTAAAGGCTGATTTAAACTGTGTTCTAAATAGAAGCAACGACACGCGATTGAAGGAATATTTTCCATATTAAAAGGAGCTTTTGTTCTAACCAACACCTTGAATTGATATATTAGAAACGGCCTCTTTTTCTTGTAGCTGAACAACAGGATGAACTGTGATCACCTCAGGTACACCTCATGTGCTTTATTTAGTGTTAAATACTAATAATGTGAGTTTGAATGCCGTTTTACATGACATGTATTGCCATACTACTAAAAGTGGCAGCAGATAGTTCACCTTAGATCTTGAAAATAAAATAAACCATTTGAAATTGAACTTTAGAACTGTGAAATAATGTAAAACAACACTTATCAGTGATTCAATATGTACATTTAATAATATTAAAGAGGTTTAATATGTATTAATTAGATTATAAACATTACCATTTCATGAGTCAGTGCATTTTCTGTGCTTCTGAATGGCTGTATTTAAATTTCTGTCGTGTTTCGTCTGGTGCAAACAGCCAAATTGCTTATCACTGCAATTCTCTTCAGGTAGCATGTCGTTAATACACGCAATTACAATGTAACCTGCTCACCTAATGTTTATGTACGTAATATTTATATTATTTGCTAAGTAATAACCTTATGTGGAACTCTGAATCTGCGTCTCATTTCGGACTCAGCTACTGTCCACTGGAGGTCGCATTTAGGTCACAGATGCATACTTTGAGAGCCTTTCTGAATGAATGAAATATTCAGTTTTCCAACAAGGCAACCCAGGGTGCTGAAATATAATTGGCTAAACTGGCATTGGGCGGGTTAAAAGAACCAAAACAAAAACACATTTTCAAAGCAGAATGTCTGACTTCAGCATTGTTTTTCAGATAAACAAGAATGTTCACTTAGCATGTTTCTTAAATATCTTTAAACATATATTATTTTATGCTTTAAAAGAGTCAAAAGACATAAATAGTTCCCCTATATGATCAAGAGCCAAAGAACCTCTTTTAGGGCTGTTTAGTGTAATTCTTTAGAGTATATGCCAGGTAACATGCATGTTAGGTAACATGCATAAAGCTGATAAGCTTCTTCTGAAAGTGAAGAAGAATGCTGCAAAAAGAAATAAACGTCTTGAAGAAATCCAAGCATAACATCACAAAACTCATTTTCAAAAGGAAACATAAAAGAAAAACTTAAAGTAAAATGATACAAGTTACTGATTACTACTGGAAAATTGTAATTTGATTACATACCTGATTACTTCATGTAAAAAGTAATCAGATTACTAATTTACTTTGAAGTTACTTTTAAAACATATAACATATATAGAAAATACAAAGTAAATTGCAGCTCTTTCAGTAATTTAATATTCATTCATAAGCATTACAATGGGTTTAACACAGCAGCTTGACATATTTCAAAGATTTAAAGAGATAATTTTAAGTTTGGGCAAACTATCTTGTCATTTACTTAGTCTTCACTTGTTCCAAACCTGTTTGTCTGTTTTTGGTCTTTTGAACCAAAACACATAGCTCACTATGTCTGTGGTTGTGGAGACAAATGCTCAAATGTTAAATCTGTAAAATCTGGAATATGTAAGTGTGCTGTGCTGCGTGCGCATCGCTCCCAATATGCATGCGCAAGACGTGCCTCCATTGGAAATAACGAACCTGCAGGCAAAAGATGCAGTATGTGAACGGCCCTATAAGCAGCTAGGCTTCTCTTCAGATTTTCAGAAGTTATCTTCACTTCCCATCCTGCACAAAAATCCAATTTGAGTGATGAGTATTGTTGTAGAATACTTTCTATTCAAGTGCTTGTACAAGTTGTTGGTCGAGTTAAAAGCAGTCGAACGTTCTGTACATGCAGAACGTTGACTTGTTCGAGACTGCAGACTTGTTTTTATGCTCAATGAAGTCAAAGTAATGTCTGTATTTTTACTTGAAGAAACGCTGTCCTCAGCAGCCATTTTACAGCAACATAAAAGCAAAAGTGAATTTAAAAGCAAATGCCCATTATTCAATTCAATTCATCTTTATTTGTATAGCGCTTATACAATGTAGATTGTCAAAGCAGCTTCACATAGAAGATTATAGTAAATTTAAACAGTATCAGTTCAGTTTTAGGAGTTTAAGGTTAGTTCAGTTTAGCTCAGTGTAGTGTGGTTAATAATCACTACTGAGAGTCCAAACACTGTGGAGCAATTCCATCGATGCGCAGCTCTACAGATCCCAACCATGCAAGCCAGTGGCGACAGCGGCGAGGAAAAAACTTCACCAATTGGTGAAAGTGAAGATTTAAAAACCTTGAGAGAAACCAGGCTCAGTTGGGCATGACCATTTCTCCTATGGCCAAACGTCTTGTGCAGAGCTGCAGTCTAGGCGCCGGAAGCTGGACCTCAGTGAAGACTTGTCTGTCACAGGAATCAGTCTCGTGCTCTCACTCCACCATGACCACCACAGCAGCTGCTCAGGATACGGCCTGATCCATGATTATGAAGACCTTGGGATCATCTCGTCACTGGTCTTGGATCGCATCAGTGGTGCTGCATAGTCTGAGGGCCTTGGGATGAGTACCTCCCAGGTGGAAATAGAGAATAAAGAGAATAATTTGCGTAGCTGCTGTTCCTAGTGTATATAATTAACTGACGTTGAAGCTAAAAACATGATTTTAAAAAAAGCTATTGTTTTCTAAAATCTATAGTATTGGTAACGTAAGTAACGCAATTACACTGACTTTAGTAACTGTATTCAAATTACACAAATGTAAAATGTAATTCGTTACATTACTGCGTTCCCCAAAAATGTAAACAGAATACTGTAATGCATTACTGTGGAACGCGTTACACTCAACTCTGGTGACCACATACTTTTATCTTGATTTCACTTTGTTTTTATTGTATTTATTTCTTTTGTGTGTACAAAGTGAGCTACCGAGCAAACTGACCATGCCAAATGTTGTCCATATTGAGATATATTGAGACAGGTGAGGCAAACTTATTCAATTACAAATCATAGACTCTGTTAAGTTGTGTTGTGGTATTTATTTGGGGTTGCAAAGAACTGCACAAAAATACTTCTTTATTTGTCAATAATATATACCTGTAAATATCATTAGTGTGAAAAAGAGCTGCAGTTGTTGGCATCAAACTGCCTTGTAGCCTTCATTTTATCAAGAAGCTGCAGTCAAATTTCATTTTTTAGGTACATTTTTGTAGCATCACAAAAATGTAAGCTGAAGGAGGTATTTTCAATGAGCCTGTTTTAAAAATGCATTGGCAGTTCTGTGTAAAGCTATGACCGGAGAGACACACTGATTCACAGTGATTTATGACTAGCACACAATTCTCATACACATATGTGCAACTAATGATTTCCCAAAGCCTTGGGCTCCATGTTCAAAGTTCCTCAGGTTTTCCATGCTATGAATTATACATTTGAGTTTAAGCTACATTTCCCTCGTTATGTTCCCCTCAGCTCATACATTTCAAGATGTCATGTGTTTTGAAGCTCATCCTATGCTAACGCCTCAGCTCTACTGAAAAGAGATGACTTAGCATTGCTTTTGGTTTAGGAAGAGTCATAAAACAGCTTAAAGCCTTTGCAGAATTTGCCTTGTCAGTGTCAACAAACTGCAGATAAGGAACTATCAATAAGAGCTGCAAATGGCTGAATCTATGTTTATTTTAGGTGGAATTAAGTCATTTATTGCTGAATTTGATTTTGAACGTTTGACATTTTTAGAGGTTGCAGTTTAGCTATTGAGGACTCTCTCTGACTAGGTCCTCTCAGAGATATTTCCATTCTTCTTTGATTACATTTGAAACAACTTTAGCTAATAAAATGTAAACAAGATAAATTGTCCTGTTCATCATAAGTATTGGTTTATTAATTAATTTTAAGTCTTCAAATATGTTTGGGGATGTTAATACAACACCATTTTCAACAAAAAATGGCAAACAAGTTTTAATTCTTTATTTACATGACAGATTTACAATTCAGGTTTTGGAAAATGATGCCATAAGCTTCAGTGTAAACAGCATATATTCAATTGTGTGACAATGGTAATCAATATATAGGTAGGCTTGAAAAATACCTATAATACCCAAACAGTGGGAAACTGAAGGTGATGATACAAGGGGCAACTTTAAAAGCAGTGTTGCCCGGTAACTCTTGGCAATGTTGCCATCAATGGGCAAACAGGTGAGACAGAGGGCAGCTACTTAGTGCAACAAAAAGTAATCTTTACTGTCTATTCCCAGCAGCTTCTCCGAGCCCAGATTGTAAGATTTAATGTTCTTGAACAACTCTCACTTACTGAATGCAAGAGTGGATGTCTAATTATCATAGCACAAGCACAGCAAAATAATTCTTAACCAACAATGATAATAATCATAATAAATCTAATATAAAGACTGTACAACAAGGAAGCACAAAACACTCACTCACTCACTTTCCTTCAGCTTAATTCCTGATTTATCAGGGGTCACCACAGCGGAATGAACTATAAACCAATTACTCTGACATATGTTTTTGTATTTATGTTTATAACATATATATGTTTTTAACCCAGCACTGAGAACACACTAAATCATGACCCCCCCAACACACACACACACACACCCATACCTGCCAACACTTTTCCTGGGAGTCCCCAGTATTTCCAGCCTGATCTTACGAGGAAACATAAGTATTTTATGAATTGTCAGTTTAGTGGCTAATTCGTACAAATTTGTATGAGTTGAGTCATAGGAAAATGTACGATTTTAAAAAGGAGGCGTGGCACCCAACCCCGCCCCTAAACCCAACCGTCATTGGGTGATGAGCAAATCATACTAAAAGGAACGAATTAGATCGTACGAATGCATACGAAGTAGCCACTAAATCAAAAAGTTACGAATTGCCGCGAGATTGTGTTGGTATTTCAGACCCATCTCCCGCCACACTCCCGTTTTGTTATTTAATAAAACTTGGACCCAGATAACATGCAAACAAATACAAAACAAATACATCAAAGCATAAAACACACATCAACATTTGTATTCAATTCAATTCATCTTTTTTTACATAGCGCTTTTACAATGTAGATTGTGTCAAATTGGGCATCACGGTGGTGCAGTGGGTAGCACGATCTCCTCACAGCAAGAAGGTCGCTGGTTCGAGCCTCGGCTGGGTCAGTTGGCATTTCTATGTGGAGTTTGCATTTTCCCTCCGTGTTGGCGTGGGTTTCCCCCTGGGTGCTCCGGTTTCCCCCACAAGTCCAAAGACATGTATATAGATGAATTAGGTAAGCTAAATTGTCCATAGTGAATGAGTGTGTATGGATGTTTCCCAGTGATGGGTTGCAGCAGGTAGGGCATCCGCTGCGTTAAAAACATATGCTGGATAAGTTATCGGTTCATTCTGCTGTTATGACCCCTGATTAATAAAGGGACGAAGCCAAAAATGAATGTCTCATGCTATCCGCTCCTCCATGACCACCACAGCATCACAGCATCGAAATAACAAGCTGTACGTTTGCGCTCCTTATCCTAGGAAACTTTGTTAGCAGAGAGAAGTTGATTGGCAACATTCATGTTGAGAATGGGCTACAAAACTATTTGGATACAGTTGCGCTTATTAGATACCCTGTGTCTAACATGGTTTCCAATTTATGGCAACATTGCCCAAAGTTGCCCAGCAACATTGCTCTAAAATGTGCTCCATGTATCATCACCTTGAGGGACATCATCAACTATTGGCCTGGACACACATATTCCATTTTTTTGTTTACTCAAATCTGTATAAATGGGAATCATGCTATAGTCTGAAATTTTCAGAAAAACAAAAGGACATCTTTTCTGTTATTAGTAAGTGGTTGTTGTAGAAATGTACTCTTAACATGATTATACACTGGGAAACTTAGAGCAATGTTGCCGGACAACTTTGGGGAATGGCAACCAGGTAAACTAAGGCAACTAATTAGGACAACCAGGTCCAGATACAATTTTGTTGGCCATTTTCAATAGGACGGTAGCCTAGTAACATGGCTTTGCAACATTGCTCAAAAATGTATCCTCATGCATCATCTCCTTAATGTATTTCTCATACTCAAATACCCCTAAAAGACCGAAAACCTGTTCAAGATTGATGAAAATAATGATAATAATAGATGTATATGCTTCATCATTAAAAGAGTTGCTGTTTAGAACTTAACTGAAACAGAAGCACTTAGGACTTAAGGAATAATACAGGGTAGATATAAACTGAGGTCTTGCGAAATTGGATGGGATGTGAAACATCAGTTATAAAACACAGACAGAGAGAGCAGAAGTGAGGTGCCTACAAATTCAGTACCAGTACCAGAGTGAGGACAGGCTCTCTAGGGTAAAGCTTTTGACATTTAACTAGACCAGCCATAAACAGAGCTGTGCAAAGCCATTGACATTCATTCTGTCTGGCAGAGTTTTTCTCTGGCTGATTTTGCTCTGCGTGCCCCACTCTCCTGCAATCTGTCATATCAGACAACAAATTCTTCCTCCATGTAATAGACCATAATTCACCTCAGTAATGTCCCAGCGAAAGTCATGAGTAAATTTGCCTTTGGTGGAGAGAGTATTCTAATTATTCAAGTTGTAGAGAGACGTTCTACATTAAACAACCTTCAAACTAATAAAATATGTAAAAAAGTTTTTTTTTTACATCTTAGAAGAATATTCTGTTTCATTGCACTTCAAGATGCAAATGAAAAAGCATGTTTTAAGTCAAACTCCGAGCTTCCATTTTTCATTCTGTGCTCAAACAACTTCATTTTACAAAGAATCATGGACACCTGTAATGTCCATCAGTTTCATCTGTTAATCGTTCATTCTGAAACTCTTTGAATTAGCTAGTTTTGAGCCTTTTGGTTTGAAACAACAATATTGTGTTTTGAATGCACCATTCATGTCATGACACCAGAATCTGCATCACGTAACATCAAACTTATGACCCGCTTTCACTGTGTGGTACGGTCCGGTACGCTTTTATGGCCATTTCCACTGTCAAAAGGTACATAAAAGTGAACCGTACTGTACCACTTTTTGGGTACCCTTTGCAAAGGGTACCTAGCACAGCAAAAGGGTACCAAAAGTTAGAGCAAGACACGCAACTGAACGCTGTTGGTTTACAGAGATATGTTACTCGCTTGTGCAACAAGCCAGGAGAATGAAAACAAAGAAACCACCATTTTTAAAAGCACAGATACATTACACCGTAATAATATATACATATAATAATGAGCCATGGTCAACCCGAGCTCAAACATACCTTGTTGTTGTCTTGATGAACAGATACAAAACCAAGAAGAAGAGCAGAATCTGCCCTGTGCCTCATAGTACAAGGCTGTCTGAAGCTCTAGCGGTTTTGCTTTGTCACTTGCGCTCACCGCGCGTCTATATTTGAAATAGCGAACTTGTTGAGCTGATAATAATATCGTGCACATGATTATTGAAGTGCTTCTGACATCCAATCCTTTCAGAAACTGATAAACGCGAGATTGACATGCGGAAAAACAAAGGAGAAGCCAAAAAAAACAAAAAAACAAAGGAGCGAATGATTCTTTCACCAACCTAAAACATGAACAAATTGCCTTGTTTAACTATTATCATCACCTTTTGGACTATTATAAACTCGGATTGACGGAATTACTCTCTAATAGAGGTCACATGTGCTGGTGAAGATTAAATATACAGATGAGAGGTTTGCACTGACTGGGCTATATGTTGTGTGGTGTTTTTAAACCCAAATAAGAACTAAATGTATGCTGTGTGTAGTTTTTCTGTAATTGTTAACATATCATAGAGTGTAAGGGTCTGTATGTGTTCATATATGTTGCATTTATTTTATTTTATATAATTGCAGTCGTTGCAGTAGGCAGTTTACTTTGACATTTCCTTAAGCGAGAATGACGTTGACTAAAACTTTCTGTCGTACACCACGCACATCAAAAGAGTACCATTGCTACCCTTTTAGCAGTGGAAATGCAAGCCTGATAAAGGTGACCTGTGCCGATCTGTACCTTACCGTACTCTACCACTCAGTGGAAATGGGCCGTTAAAGGTCTATGAAACCCCCCTGTCTCAGCAGGGTGTTTTCACACCTCTAGTTTGAAAAAAGTCAGGAAAGTGGGTGAGTCCAGCTTTGTTTAGGTGGGAGTGTCCTGCAGAGAAAGAGGGAAGGGTATGCATAAAAAAAGGAGTTTCATTACATGCGACAAGTGGCAACCCAAACACAGATGCTGGGGAGATAGACAGTGATTCGGAGAGCAGAGTTTACAGTAGATCAGAGAGCTGTGAAGTGGAGGATTTCTCTCCCCCAGGTTCCCCTCAGTCACATTATCTGGTTGATGACAGTGCAGGTCCACTGCCATATCATTTTTAACCTTTCAACACAAACACACTCGTGAATGCAGGAGAAAGTGAAGATGCTCCTGACGAAGCAAATATTGAAGTCTCGCAATTATAGTTATTATTCCCAACTGTATTTGTTAAAATAAACTAATAACTAATAAATACACCATTTTGCCTGCCACAAATATTGCACTGCACAGAAAAAATGGACCGTTGTAATCTTAATTATCCCTGTTGTAATCTTAGCATGCTACATCTGTTGTAAAAACATCGGGCTGTCACCCCACCTCACACCGCACTTTGTGTTCAGAGGACAGATGTAACTGTTGTACAACCATTTGAAAAGACATCGAAGAAAGCATGTTCAGTCCATAATATTGTAGTAATATTACTGTAAACTACTCAGTAACTTCAGTCATTTCACTAAGTAATGTCTTCAAAAACTGAAAGAGTACTGCTGATGACACTAACTAACTTTGCCATCTAGAGAAACATAAACAACAAACATTGATCACACACTTACCAAATTCGTAGACACAGGACAATCAGCATAAACTGGAACCGTGTCTTTTTTTAAAAGGAGACAAGTGGCAAATTTGAATTTTACCATTTCCAATTTTCCTTATAAACATATTTTTGTTGCGTGTTAGCAGACCACTGTAATCCACACATGTGGGTCCCCACGCCAGCTGTGCTTGGAAATGGAAAAAAACCCTTTGTTTCGGCACATTTAAAAATGGAACACAGACGACCCATGTCTTCTAACGATTCTTCTTCTTCCTCCACTTGTTTGAATTACGGTTGGCAACATAACATGGCGTCTCTCTGAGCATTGTAACAGGTAAAAAGAGTCTTCAAAACTATATCATGCATATAAATAAAGTTGTGTCCCATTCACAATAGAGCTATCTGATTGGTTCAAACCCAGTTTTTCTCACAAATTAATGCTAAAAACTCAATGACGTCACTTTGTACAGGCCGGTACAGACAACCAGTCCCAGACTCCTTGCTGGAATTTACACAGTGATCTCCTCGCTTTGACGTAGCTTTCGAAAAAATTTTCAAGAATGGTAGAATGAATTTGCCCAAAACAACACAAAAACAACAAATTTTGTATGAATTATGTGTGTCCTAATAGTGTTTTGAGACATACGTATGACTGTCAACATCTCAAAAAATGTGTTTTGGTGTTTCGTGACCCTCTAACACACAGGTGTCAAATCCAGTTCTTGGAGGGCTGCAGCTCTGCACAGTTTAGCTTTAACCCTAATTAAAAACACCTGATCAAACTAATTGAGTCCTTCAGGCTTGTTTGAAGCCCACAGGTGAAGTCGAAGTCACACTAGAGTTTGATTTAAAAAAGCGAGCGATTGCTCCATGTTTTTTTTAAATTTCTGTTCAGAGAGGTCATGTTTTGATCCTGGATTAGTCTCACGCAGTCAAGTGATGCGATTTCGCAGGTCAGAGTTCACCAAGCTTGAACTTTGCACCGCAGCAACCTGCGAAACTCCGACACATGACCCTGCGTTTCCGGTGTGATACATTCGCGTGTGTA
This sequence comes from Danio tinwini, assembly GCA_903798205.1. Taxonomy (NCBI): domain Eukaryota; kingdom Metazoa; phylum Chordata; class Actinopteri; order Cypriniformes; family Danionidae; genus Danio; species Danio tinwini. The sequence goes on along the minus strand of CAIGQZ010035013.1, from coordinate 2,052,449 downwards.
TGAATGGAAATCTGTAGGGAGAAAAGCCCAGTGTGACTGTGGCTTAAGAGTGTTTAATCAGGGTTGGACCTAAACTGTGCAGAGCTGCGGCCCTCTAGGAACTGGATTTGATACCTGTGCTTTAACAAGTGGATAGGCATTTCCAGGTTTTCGTCCTTGCTTATTTGGAGTTTCAGTGTAAAAGTGCCCTCTGGGGTTCGGAAGGAGATTCACTCTGATCAGTTTCTGTGTATGAGAATCACAGCTTTTGCTAAATCATGATTTCAGTTTAATTCCGATTAGTCCTAAGTATTTGTACTTAACTTGTTAGTCTCATATATTGAACAGTGTCTGTCTTGTATTTCAAATGTGGTCCCCCGACGTTTAAGCAACTTAACATTAAGTGTATTTAGCCTGATGCTTCAAAACTGATGTTAAAATCCCTGTGGTTTCCATAGATAACTAATATATTTGGCAAATTCAATCCCATTAATAAACATTAGTTCTACAATATTATAATGCTTGAGCTAAAGCTACGTTAGCATAGCGTGCCACTCCATGCTCTGTCACTGTTTGCCTTATTCATTAATTCAGCTGTGACTGATGAGGGTCTGCCAGAGTCTCCGTCTTTTGTGTGATTAAACGCCTGTCTTTGTTGAAGCCTGTATGCATACACACGAAAACACATAAACACAACCCTCCCCCGCCATACATTTTTTTGTTGTTAAACAGTGTCCCAAGTGACCAGGCTAGCATCGGATAATTAACGGGCTGAGTGGTTGCGTTGATTGCTTCATTATTTGTGCGATAAGCATCTGGCAAAGGTGTCAGATTGATGTCGTGGATCTGACATTAATCCATGCTAAAGCTGTTTAATAACAGCCATCGAGACTAAAGACACAAATCAGAGCCCACAAAGTCTTTAAAGTGTTGCTTTAGTTTCAGGACACAGACGTGATTATGTCATGATGAGGGGTGTGGGGCCTCATGTCATGTGTTTTTGTGTAATTAAGCAAAGAATTAAATAATCATTAGGGGTTACTTTGGGATTTTTAGGAAGTACAGATGCTGTGCTTGTGATTTATGTTTTGTTGAGGGTGGCAGTTTGAGGGTTATTTCGGGGTTAATGTGGGTTAGTCAGCAAAACTTGCTACAAACAATAAAGAAGGTTGTTTGTCTAAAACAAGCAACATAGGCTCAGTCTGAAAACGTGGCCCTATGTACATTTCTGGAGATCACGAATTATGTGGCCAGATGTACGTATAGCTGCATTTTGTCAATAAAACGAACATTACAGGGCGGTATTATGCTGTTCCTGTTCGTGCTCACCAGCTGACTGCTTACTTTTGTACATGGTAACCGATTTTCCCGCTGTTGCCAGTTTGTGCAGTTAGCTCGCAATGTAGCATCGTCAGACTTGAGACGCACAGTGAAGTTGACCACAACAACGTGGTTCCAGGCAAGCAAAGAACGGTTCCAGAAAGCAGGTAAGACGAAAACAGAAGCCATAAAATACAATAAACAAGTAATTAACAGGATGAGAATGTGGTAAAATCTGAAAATGGTCTAAAAATCAGTTGAGGGTTTTTCTTTTTCTGGATTGCTTTTTAAAACTGTCGGTTAGGTTTAGCGAAGTGGGTGGAAGGGTCAATCAGTTTTTTTAAAAAACACTATTGGTTGGGGTTAGGAAAGGAGGGTGGGTCAGTCGATCAGTCAGTCAGTCAACAGCGGCCTCTGGTACGTTCTCAGCGTTACGCGAGAACAGCAGGTGCGAATATCACTTGAGAGATATTTGAGATAAAAAAAGCGTACACATCAGCCTCTGGTGGGTTTGTGAAAACAAAAACTGCAAAAAAAACATAACCCCTGGGATTTATTTAGGGCTCTCCAGAAATGTATATAGCGTTATGTTTTCAGGATGAGCCTGGGTTGGAAAAAAAAGTGCACTGAGCACTCCATCATCTGTTCATTTTAATTCTTGAGATGAAGCTTTAAATAAGTTTCAATTAAATACAGAGTCTGTTTTTAATTTAACTTAATTTTACTGCATTCTGAAGGTAACTAAAAATGTCTTCTGTCTGGGAAATGTCAATTAAATGTAGACATTTACTTTCCCTTTTTTGCAGTCTTAATTACAGTCCATTCCTTTTGGCTGTTATTAGATTATTTTCACTTATGTTAATATAATTTTTGCTGATAGACTTGTTTGGCCTTAACAACTGACATTTACATTTTTTTAAATAAATACTTTTTTCCATTAAAGCTACGGTGGCCGAGAGAGCTTAACGCACTGCAATATAAGAAAGCACATGCAATTACAAAAACACCAGCAAATAAAGAAACGATCTTCATCAATTTAACAGCACGTGTTGCAAATTGGTCACAATTTGCTGCGCGTTTCTTCAGTTTTTTGTGTTGTGTCCAATTTGCTGCACGTTTCTTCAGTTTTTTGTGTTGTGACCAATTTGCTGCACGTTTCTTATATTGTTTGTGTTATGACCAATTTGTTGGCCGTTTTTTCAGTTGTTTGTGTTGTGACCAATTTGCTGCACGTTTCTTCTGTTGTTTGTGTTGTGACCAATTTGCAACACGGGTGCTGTCAAATTGATGAAGATTGTTTCTTTATTTGTGTTTTTTGTAATTGCATGTGCTTTTTTAAATTGCAGCGTGTTAAGCTCTCTTGGCCACCGTATGAAGCACATTAATAATGATTTCATCGATTTCATCAACTAAATTAATGTTAATTTTCTCAAATGGCCGATTTAACTTCAAACCAGAGAAAATATTATTAGCCAACTTTATACGTTACTTTTTCTATACTCGTCCACAAAACTTGAAACACTACTCTAATCTCTACTAGTAAAGATTGTTAAATCAAGCTCATGTTCACTAGGCACATTGATAAAGTCAACCCAGGCTCATTCTGACTACGTACTCTTGTATACATTTCTGGAGAGAGCAAAATACATCTCAGGAACTACGTTTTTTGCACTTTTTGTTTTCGCAAATCCACCAGAGGCCACTGTACGCATTTTCAGATCTCAAATTTCTCTCGAGAGTGCCATTTGTGCCTGCTCTTTTTGTGTAAATCCACTAGAGGTCGCTGTCGACTGACTGACTGACTGACTGACTGACCGATCTCCCCATCCTCCCCCTTCCCTAAACCCAAGCAATAATATTTTAAAAAACACAGATTGACCCACCCACTGCCTTCCCTAAACCCAACCGCAGTATTTTAAAAAGCAATCCAGAAAAAGTAAAGCCCCCTGTTCTTTACCACATTTTCAGATTTTACCACTTTTTCACCCTGTTATTTACTTGTTTATTAAATTTATTGGCTTTTGATTTTGTCTTACCTGCTTTCCGCCAGGTAAGCCCGCCAATGTACATGTCAAACTACTGGACAAACTGGTAAAAGCAGAAAAGTCGTCCACATGCAGGTAAGCGGTCAGCTGATAAGCGAGAAAAGGAACTGCGTCATACCGCCCAATGGCGTTTGTTTTAACAATGTAATACAGCAAATGTTTCTCTGGCTACATAATTTGTGATCTCCAGAAACGTATATAGTGCTACATTTTCAGAATGAACCTATGTTGGATAAAGTTGTCCTTCAAAATTGCTCCAAGGACCTCAGACAAAATTGGGCAAATCCTGTGGTGCAGAGTAATCGAATCGCTGCAGGATGATGTCCAAGCCGTTGTGGAAAATACAGCATTATACATGAATTTTTAAAAATACAGTAAATCCCTGTATAAGTTGATATCTTTGAAAAAATCCCATAATGCAATGGTAAATCCAGTGATTTACCGTAAAAAGAGTTTGCAGTATTATACTGGGTGAAATACAGTAAATACAGCAAATTACAGAAATGTCTAACAGTGTATATGAAAAAATGGCTCTTGCTCTTTTGACTGAATTACTGAGCATCTTTATATATAACTTTTGATTGGTAGTGTATTGTATATTTTGTCTCACTCTCAAAAATGTTTAAACTCTTTCTAAATGCTCGGTTATAGCTGACTTAATAACACTAAGAACAGTTGTAGAGCTAATACTCCCCAAAGATCCAAGCTTTAATAATCCTACTAATAAGAAATATTCATGCAACGGCACAAGCAGGGGTATCTATCTCTCTCCCTACACACATACATGCACACACACATAGTAATAAGCACTGATATGAATCACATGTGCCCTTTTATTATGTCTCACAGGGGTAAAATTTACCCCGTCCTCAGAGGACCTGATTCAGCAGCTGCCGTGGCTGTACTGTACAGTTCTGTTATCTAATAAAGTTGCCCATGCAGCCTGCTCTACACTGAAATGTCATGGCCATAATGTATCTACCAGTGTTTGTACAGGGAAAGGTCATGACTGGCATCGAGGACAGTGACATGCACATATATTGCTATGTTCTACAGTACTGAAATAACTTTGGGTTACAGCAAGATAGAATGTTGAAATGGATGATAACAAAATGGCACTTGAGGGTTTTTTACACTGAGCTTCACGCTGGTTTATTGTTGTTTTAAACCTTCTAGGTTAGTGAAATGTGTGCTCATATTTACTGTTGCTTTGTACTTTTCGCTGATGATGTCCAGTCGTTCCAATAGAAACCCTGCTATTAGAGAGCAACACATATTCATCATATAAACAAAGCTGCTCGGATTGAACAGATATTGCTATCAGAACTTGAATTTTAACATGGAAATAACACCTCAACTACACATTGCTTGCAGTTAGATTAAGTCAGTGGTGTCCAAACTCGGTCCTGGAGGGCCGGTGTCCTGCATAGTTTAGCTCCAACTTCCTTCAACGCACCTCCCTGGAAGTTTCTAGTGGCTTGTTTCCACTGACTGGTACGGTATGAGTCGGTACGCTTTTATGGCTGTTTCCACTGTCAAAAGATGTACCGAACCGAACCGTACCGTACCACTTTTTCGGCACCCTTTCAAAAGGGTACCAAACACGAGAAAGGTTACCAAAAGGGTCCCAAAGGCGGAGCTAGACTCGCAGCTGAACGCTATTGGTTTACAGAGATACGTCACAAGCTCACGCAACAAGCCAGAATGAAAACAAAGGAGCCGCCATGTTTTCATACACAGCCTAGAGACTATATATACATATAATATCATATAATAACAAGCTAATTAATACTTTGTCGTCGTCTTGATGAACAGCCATAAAGCCAAAAAAAGAAGCAGATTTTACCCTGTGCCCCGTAGTTTTTTACGAGCCAATTTGAAGAGCCAGTGGTTATGCGTTTTTGTTTGCACTCGTCGCGTTTCTTTATTTGAAATAACAAACTTCTTGAGCTGATGATAACTTGCGCTTGATTATTGACGTGCTTTTGAAACCTGATCCTGTCAGAAACTGACAAACGCGAGAGTGACGCGCGAAAAAACATAAGGAGAAGCCAGAAAAAAAGGAGCACGTTATTTTTTCAGCAAACGTGAACAAACTGCCATGTTTGACTATTATTATCACCTTTTGGACTATTATGAACTCGGAATGATGAAATTACTTTTTAACAAGAGGCTACACGTGCTGCTAAAGATTACAGACACATTTAATCATGAGAGATTTGCTGACTATGGGCTCTATTTCCTGCTGTTTTGAACCTAAATAATGACTAAATGTATGCTGTGTGTAGTTTTTCTGTTATTGGTATTATATCGGAGACTGTAAGGGTCTGTATGTGTTCATATATGTTGCATTTATTTATTTATTTTATATAATTGCAGACGTTACAGTAGGCTATTTCGCACTGTCATTGATCTGCAGTTATAATCAACTCATGTTCAAAGAAAAGTTAGTAATAAACATTTATACACAAGTATTTATGTGTGTAAAGCATCTGTTTTCTTTGATATGTGAGCGACCCGACATATTGATATGTGAGCGACCCGTACAGCTTTACTCTAGACATTTTCTCGAGCAAAAATGATGTTGACTGCAACTTTCCATCCAAAGATGCAAATTAAACATGTGCAAAACTGGAGCATCATAAAGCACTGTTTCCATTCGTGAGTCGAAGAGAATAGAATTGTGATTTATTGATAAACTGGCACCAAATATATATATGTAAAAAAAGAAATTTGCTGTGATAGAAGAAGCCACTGCGGACCTTTTTCTTATTTAATAAATTACTAGTGTCTCAGAAGATGGGAACACAATTGAATGAACGCAGTCTTAACTCACTTTTAGAGGCTTTGGGAACGCAGCTGCTCAAGACTAGTAATAATAGCACGTAATAATACCAAACCACTTTGATGACAGACTTTGGCTAAAGCATTTTATAGTAACAAAACAAGAATTCAGATAATTTACAATGTGGTCCATCTGCGGTTTTGTTGATTAATACCGATTGCATCCAATAGTGTCCAATCGCAACCTAGCCCATAAAAAAATTGGGTTTTATTTCATATTAAGTGGTCTTAACTAGAATGTACTAACATTAAAATTAATAATTTGTTACAATTGTGTAAATACATGTTTTTACATTGAACCATTAATTTTTAAATACCTGCATGTTATCACATCTGTAATTAATTTCTGTAAGTACATTTATAATTACACTGTTGATGATTCTTTACACTTTAACCCTCCATTAAACCTACCCATACCACCAAAGCTTTTCCTAATCTTACTCGTATCCCACCTTAATATCACCATAGTTGTTCTGCAATACATTATGAAGACATTAAGTACATTGTATTCATAATTTGAAGTAAGTGCATGGTAGTTATGGACACTTAATATAAAGCGGGACCAAAATTGTAATTTCACTGTATAAATTGGCTTTGTTTTCTTTTTTCTCTTGTAAGAGTCTAAATTATCATATGCATTTGTTTATATGGCAAAACATGTCTCACCAATTAAGGTCCATGCTGACTCCAAAGCTGGTACTGATAAGATCAGGGCCTGGTGTGTGGACTTTGGGGGTTTTACGATGTGGTCACATGTTGATTAGTCAGTTTGAATGTCTCAACATTTGGGCTTAAGTAACATGGTCAAGAAGATACAAAATAGCTGGTAAACTTTGCTCTGGCTCTTTTTCTGGCTCTGAGCTTTTCCTGCGCTGTCTCTCTCCCACTTACTTTCTTTGTCTCTCTCTATCTCTCCCTCCCCCTGTCTCTCTCTTTCTTAGGCAACTTTAAATTTACATTTAAGCTGGGTACAATTTATATCAGATGTTTTTTATCATTTCATGTTTTATCATTTTATACAGTTATTCGTAATTAATTTAATTGTAACCATAGATAATTATTGTCATTAAATCATTTCATTTTCAAGTATTTTTGAATTACTTTTGATTTAACATCAACACTTAATTGCTCCATATTGCAATACAATACAATCACATAATATAAACGCTCTCCCACATTTTTAGCTATTATTACTGCCCTTATTTCGGTTTTTGGTATAAGATTGCAGAAGAATGGTTTGACTAGAAATTTACAATTTTTTACCATCATGCTGATAACTTTTTAGTCGCTCGGCAGAACTACAGTTCAAACCGCTGTAGTCAAAATACCATTCTACAGATGGTGCCGAAACCCGGGATCCTTTGCAGTGAGTTTTCTAAAATTTACTTTAGCCGGTCTTAGCTGGATTTTTCACAGCTGACCAGGTGAATGGATTAAAAACTGGCATTCTAACCATGAGAGTGGGTAAGTCTGCTTTTATTGTTCTTTTATTTGCTTAAATTGCATGAAACTGAAATTACAAGACTGTAATTCGTTTCAATAGTTCAATTTGGTAAATTTCAGATTACCTCCTCAAGGATGGAAGGGTTAATTTCTAAAGAAAGTGATGTATTGTTTGCTTTATGAACTAAAAAAGTTGAACCTACATTGTGTAAACTCAACAAAGAAGGACTTGAGTTAACAGACTCAGACTCTTACACTCTTATCAGATAAAACATTTATCCTACTCTTAAGTTTTTATACGCATTTTCAAAATGTATGTGCACCTTATGTTTCCAGTAAGGTTTAAAAGCAAACATGCACATAAAAGCAAGTAGATGAAAGCATTGCTATTGATGAGAGATGAAGGATGTCTACTGTATGATGACTGAAATCTCCAAATGGCTGTAAACGATAACTAAATGCACTACAGAATATAAACAGGATGCGTTATGCATTTATCCAATCAATAAAACTGACACCACAAAGATAGAAAGACATTTAGCATGGGTTTAGGATTGTACCACCAGCTATAAATATTTAACACTAAATAAGTTACGACAGCGTGAAACATGAAGATTAACCATGATTCCATTTATCTTGGTTTAGAATGACCCAAGGTTAACTATTTCTAGTGGAAACAGCCTATTGGTTTCCTGAACTTTCAGCGATTTTCTCTTCAATACATAACACACCTCCTTCAGCTTTTTATTTCCTGTTTGTTTTAATCGATCTTTGGTGGTTATTCCTTGGCGCCTCCTCCTTATTCGAACACAAACACTCTTAAATCTGCAGCTGCGTCCTTCAGCTTCTTAACGTGGAGTGTTAGGAAGCCCCTCACAATGCACGAAATGCACCACAACACATCCTTCCTTCTGCAGCCTCCGTTCCTGCCATTGTCAGCATGTCAAGAGTGTGCGTCAAGAGGTAAAATTAGCAAGCTGTAATGAGTGCGGCCTTTCCTGTGATACACTCGCTTGTACCTACTGGGTATGTTCTTGAGCAATGCTGTTGCTCTGATGATTAAGGAAAACTAGGTACTTGTTGGAAATTTAGACAGTTTCTGCAGTGTCCCTGTTATAATGTGTTACACTTGCTTTGAATGTAGATGTGAATTATCAATTGTCAAATAGTTAATTAGTGTTGTGACTTCCATGAGCTTGGCCGACTACATCTATACATCTCTGCAATGTCTCAAAGAACTTATTGATAAAGTCATCTGGAATGGCAAAGAAAACATTCTTGCAGCACTCCCAGAGTTCATCAAGATTTTTTGGATTCATTTTTTTAATGCCTCCTCCTTTATCTTACTCCAGACATGCTCAATAATATTCATGTCTGGAGACTGGGCTGGTCAATCCTGGAGCACCTTGACCCTCTTTGCTTCCAGGACTTTTGATGTGGAGGCTGAAGTATGAGAAGGAGCGCTATCCTGCTGAAGAATTTGACCTCTCCTGTGGTTTGCAATGTAATGGGCAGCACAAATGTCTTGATATTTCAGGCTACTGATGTTGCCATCCACTCTCTGCAGATCTCTTGCACGCCCCCATACTGAATGTAACCCCAAACCATGATTTTTCCAGCACCAAACTTGACTGATTTCTGTGAGAATATTGGGTCCCCGCAGATTCCAATAGGTCGTCTGCAGTATTTGTGATGATTGGGATGAAGCTCAACAGATGATTCATTCGAAACATCTACCTTCTGCCACTTTTCCAAATGATCAACGAGATGTACTATTCTCGATAAATGATTTGCCTAAAATTAAACTTATGCAATATTGTAATTAGCATGTTTGATCTCTAAACTAATTGTTCTGTTGAGTCAGATGCTTTTAATGAGTCAAATGATTCAGTTCAAAGAAGCAGTCTGCATTAATTATCACAAATGGGAATTAAAGTCTTAATTAAAGTAATTAAAATGAACATCAGTTGTATGATATTTTGTCGCCCTTTGTAAGGATAGACATTTTAATCTCTGTTCATTTTAGTTTCATGTGCAAGAACAACCTGAAAAACATTCCAAATATTGCCTGTATGTTCCAAAACGTTAATGATGACATAATTGTTATCTCTGGCACATTTTGGCTTATATATTCCTTGGGATTCTTTGTATCTGTGTTATTTTTTAAATGAGGAAAAATAGTCTGTTTGAATCAGTAGAGGGTTTCTTTCCACATTTTTCACATTCTTTCTTGCCATCTGTTGTCTCACGATTGGGGGCCTCTTCACAGTTTGTGTGAAATCTTTTTCTCTAGTTCTTTACATGTAATTGAAAGATTAAAGCCTTGATGACATAAATATGATTCCCATAAGTCCTTGAAAGTTTGTGAATCTGAAAAAAAAAATAATAATTCAAGGCCCTGTAAAGTTTTTAAAAATAAATATGCACAGATGCACGTCCTTGGAAGAGCTTGAATTTATTTAGTTCTAGACGTTTTCCGGGAAACGTTCATATTATTCTCTCTGGTCCACTAATGTGTTATTTTCAACATTTCGTGCCCTATGCAAACTTACACTAGCTTATTTAAAGTGGAGTTATTATGCAAAAATTACTTAAGACACAGTTTTATGGCAACAGTCTGTGAATATGTGAATATAGCCACAGTCATATCACCCTACAGCCCAGGACCGGTTACTCACTGAAGCTAAGCAGGGCTGAGCCTGGTCAGTACCTGGATGGGTGACCACATGGGAAAAACTAGGTTGCTGTTTGAAGTGGTGTTAGAGAGGCCAGCAGGGGGTGCTCAACCTGCGGTCTGTGTGAGTCCTAATTCCCCAGTGAAAGTGAAGGGGGCACTATACTGTCAGTGGGTGCTGTCTTTCGGATGAGAAGTTAAACCGAGATCCTGACTCTCTGTGGTCATTAAAAATCCCATGGCACTTCTTGTTAAGAGTAGGGGTGTAACCCAGGGGTCCTGGCTAAATTCCCTCTTAGCCCTTTCGATCATGGCCTCCCAATCATCCCTTATCCACCGAATTGGCTCTATCACTGTCTCTCCACTGGTGAGCGCATTGGTGCTGTTGTCTTGTGGCTGCCGTCGCATCATCCAAGTGGATGCTACACACTGGTGGTGCTGTGGAGAGATCCCCCCTCATGATTGTGAAGCGCTTTGGGTGTATGGCCATACACAATAAATGTGCTATATAAACACACATTACATTACATTACATTACATAATATAACCAGCTTCTGATGGTAAAGATTTATTAATTTTGTTTAGTATAATTACACTTGATAAAAATAGACTGCAGAAACACTTTGATTGACAATCTCCATTCGTACGTGTCATCAGAGGGGGAAAGCCCTGCACTTTAGTCACAATCTCTCCCTCATTAGCATAGGACGTTAGTCTTGTATTTGAATCTGCCCCCTACGCTGAGCTCATCCAAGGTCTTGAACTAACATTGTAATTATTTGAATGTACTGAATTGTAGCTGATATTATTGAATGTATGTTTCTATTGTTTGAAAATATTCTTTATTATTTATTAAAACTAATTGAACAAATAAAAAATGACATTGAAAATAGCTCACATGTGGATCTATTTTGGTATAATGTGTTCCCATCTAAAAAAAAACTGTGATGAGAATGTGAACAATTCAGAGTAGAATCTCTTAATTATAATTCAGACACGTTGAGACACATTATTTATTATTTGTTGCTGTCACTTGTTTGCAGTATCTTATTGTATTTATTAATCAGCTTGTTTTGCGGAATAATGATTTGATATTCTTAACAAGTTAGCCATTTTAGGTAATTTAGTTAGTTCATAACATTTTGTGCTTCGTCATAAACTGAATAAGTAAATATTTGATCTAAACAAATTATATGAAGTCATTATTAAAACACTTAAAGTAATAGCAAATTTTTGCAAGCAAAAAATATTATTTCTGATTGATTTGGAAGCCAACACTGAATTCTGTCTTCCAAACACAGAAATATAGTATTTATGATTCGTTCTTAATCATTCTTGATATCAAAATGATACCTTTTTACTTCTTTGATAGTCCGAAATTGCCTTCTGGATTAACATATTTCAAACCGCAGGGGACAAGATATCATTGGCGGTCTGCTGCATATATTTATATGCCCTGAAAGCAGCATCAAGTGCTTTCAGATTTTTTTTCTTCTATTTATAGGTCATTATCATAAAATATGAATCATTCATAAGAGGGGGTAAAAACTGGTTTAATCAGATTCACCCTTGGGATTTTAACCCCTTAAATGTCTGTTATGGGGTGGGCTTGTAAACCGAGACAGGTCATTAAGGGTTTATTGCATTTTGCAGGATCAATTAACCTTTTGACAGGGGACAGCAGAACCAGACACATGCTTTCCCTCAAGACGCTTATGATGAGACTTTTGTCTGGTAAACGTTCAGCTAAATGTTCAAATGTTTACTTCAGGATGTTTACAACACTCCATTCTGTTGCATCTTGTGAATGTCTGGTCTCCAATGGAATGGAACATTTATTTGAACCGAATGTGCTATTTGTATATTATGGATGCACATTTTCTGGCTCATTATTATACAGCTACTGTACTTTCCACAGAACTAAACAATTAGGCACAAAACATTTATCTGGGCTGTAATAATTTACTAGTCATGTAAATACTCAACTCAGGCTCGTTATTGATATGTACCATTGTATACATTTCTGGACAGTGCGTAATATATCCCAGGAGGTACTTTTTTTTTGCAGTTTTTGTTTTCGCGAATCCACTAGAGGCCGCTGTGTATGCTTTTTAGATCTCAAATTTCTCTCCCGAGTGCCATTTGCGCCTGCTCTTCTCGCGTAAATCCACCAGATGCTGCTGTCGTTTGACTGATTGACTCAATGACCGACCGATGCCCCCACCCACCCGCTTCTCTAAACCCAACAAATAGTGTTTTCAAAAGCACCTATTGACCCGATCACCCAATATGTAGCTCTGGCTACATAATTTGTGCTCTCCAGAAATGTATACAGGGGTACGTTTTCACAATGAGCCTGTGTTGTAAATATTGGTCTGTGTGGTCACTTGGTGGTTGCTTTGTGGACTATGTGTTCTCTGTCATTTCTAGGTGATTGTTATGATGCTCTGGTTACCCTTCTATGATGTAAAAAATTATGCAACATTGCTAAAATGCTTAATGCTAAAATTGTACTAGGTCTAGGAATATATCAAAACTAGACTAGTCATCAAATACACCGATTAGATGGAATCCATTCCTGTTGAATATTCTTAAGCGGCGGTCACACTAGAGTTTGAGCATGCGAATTTCTGTCACTTTAAAAAGGTTCAGGATTAAACAAGACAATTAGACATTAAAAAAACGAGTGATTGCTCCATAATTTACATTTCTGTACAGAGAGGTCATATTTTGATCTATTGGTCTCATGCAATCACATAACGTGAATTCGCAGGTCAGAATTCACCAAGCTCGAACTTTACAATGCATCGACATGTGAAACTTGTCGCACAAGCTTGCGTTTCCAGTCTGCCACATTTGCATGCGTATGAGTGGAAGTCTATGGGGCGAAAAGTGCAGTGTGACTGCGGCTTTAGATGTCTATTAGATTTTCACTGACAGACCAAATTTAGCCTTGTTTTAGCTTCAATTTCTATGTTTATGTAATGTCCCAGGACACACAAGGTCATAAGACGTTAATATTAGGATCAATTTTGGTCTGCCAGCGTCTGAAGATGTTATTTTGCTGTCTATAAACAATTTGAAATGACATTAATATTTGGTTGATTTTAGGTTTTGTTATACCAAAATCCAACATCGAGCCAACGTCTTAAACCAACATCAAACACTGGCATTTATTTGTCAGGTATGGCAACCAAAATCCAATGTCTTATAGACGTCATAGTGGTAATGTCCACACAACATCAAGCTGTAACATCAATACACTGATATTTTGTTGCTTTTAGGTTGCGTTGGAAAGTAACCATACAGCAATGTCTGTAATGTTGGACATTGTCGTTGGCCTGACGTTGGGTTCTGACGTCAACCCGATTTTCATTTCCAAATTTATTGTGTATGGGCTTTACAATTATGTGAGGGTGTCTATCCTCAGTACCACCATTGTGCAGCTCCACCTGGATAATGCAATAGATAATGGCACCAGTGCACTCACCAAACATTAGCTGCAGGTGGAGAGGAGAGACAGTGATACAGCCAATTCAGTGGATGGGGATGATTAAAAATTCATGATGGGTATGGGCTGATGGAGGGAATTTGGCCAGGACACCTACGTTCTTATGAGAAGTGCCATGGGATTTTTATTCACCTCAGAGAGTCAAGACCTTGGTTTAATGTCTCATCTAAAAGATGTCTATTAGACATCTTTTAAAGACAAACTTGCTCAGTTAGGTGTTCTCTTTGGTTTTTAGATAGAGGTTATAAGGTATTCTGGGTGGTAACTTTTTTGGAGGTGTGGTTTCTAGGTTTCTAGTTGAGTCCGCTATGCAGGTTCAATGGTTGTTATAAATCAGGGGTATCAAACTCAGCTCCTGGAGCTCTACAACCCTAGTTCAAACCCTGCTTCAACACACTTACCTGTAGATTTCAAACAAGCCTGATCGACTAAATTAGTTTGATCAGGTGTGTTTAATTGGGGTTGGGACTAAACTGTGCAGAGGTGTGGCCCTCCAGGAACTGAGGCCGTACTCAAACTATGTACAGTTGCCTTGAACCAGGCCAAAGCACGCTTGTCCCGCCTCCCATCTCCCCCGACGGCCCGCACTCACATTACATTTGGGCCTGGGCGCGCTTACGTCATCGATGATGCGCTGTTCAGTAAACGCTCTCGCTCAGTACAGTGGAGATTTCTTTAGTTATATCGTTTAAGTCGTTTGATATGCGGTGACACAGTAATATTTCGCCGAACATATCAGCCACTTTTGACGCTCATATACAATCATAAAGTCCTTGTGCTGCAGGAATTAGGAAGTTTTCTGAAGCTGCAGCTGTGGTGCAGTGAGGGATTTGCATCTTTAATTATCTACGACAGTTTGCGTTCATTGAACAGTAAGAATGAGTAATTAATCTATATGAAACAGTCCTTTAAAAGTCACGTCTCGCTTTCAGTTTCGGGCTTAGGCACGCTTGCACTCACACTGTAAGCGTACCGCGCCTGAGCCCAAGTGAACCGTGCTCTGGCCCACCTCTTCCAACCGGGCCAGGGCCGCCCAAGTATACTGTGCCTGAGCTCGATTCAGAGCACTCACATTTCTCAAACGATCCGGGAAATGGGCCTGGGCACGGTTCAGATAGCATAGTGTGAGTAAGCCCTGAGTTTGACGCCTGTGTTATGGAGTGTTATGTGTGGTTGCTATAGGTTATTTTGTTTGTAAAGTTTATTAATATAAAGTTTTTACTATTTAAAAAAGCACATGTGAAAAAACGATTAACAATGGTGATAGCAATAAACGAAGAAATGCAGTCTAAGCAGACCTGCCTGTGTTTGTATTTGACTGTCTGGCAGGTAGAAGTGCGCTCAGAGGGATGTTTCTCTGTGTCGCTGTGCTACTTGCTGGGATGCGGAAGGACTAATATGTTGACAGCTCCCCTGCTGTTAGCTTCACAGTGCTGTGTCAGGCCACCACACCAGACATCACCTCACTGTTTATCTCCATTTACCCAGAATGCCATGGAACCGAGCTGCTGTGTGTATCTGGGGCTGTTGGTACATCTGCTTCGGCCCGACAGCCAATTGCGACAGAGCTCAAGCCAGATGCTGAACCGGTATTGGACGAAATATTGCCTCCTTACTAAATTGTGCCCTACGCTTCTAGGGACAGTGATTCTGATTTCCAATTTGGATTTAGTTCTGCATTTGCTCAGCTCAATTAGACTGTGTAATTGTCAAATATATCAGTACAGCACATGAAATGGCATGAGCACAGTATGTGTTTTTGTTTGTGACAGAAAGACCTCTGGGTCTTTTTTGCAGTCTCTGACCTTCAGTTTGGATCACAATTAAAACTATGATGGTAATTTAACACGTTCATTTTGTGCAATTTGTTAATTGTTAATTGCAATTAGATAATCTAGCCACCTGTGGTGTAAATACCTTATCTTAAACAGTCAAACCTGCTGCTTCGCCAAACAATATTTATTAAAATGTGAAATGGAAAATGAGTTTTATGAACGTTTGTCTCATTGGTCTATTTAATACATAAGAAGCAAGGAATCCAAGGAATTATTAATTAGGTCTGTGTCCTCAAGAGTACTGTAACACCTTTGTAAACCAATTGTGCCTTAGTTTTGAAATGTTTTTCCTATATTTTTGTTTCATAACGATTCAAAATATACCACATGATGGTCTCAGATGGACATTTTATGTTATCTGTAATTGCAAATATTTCGCACTATTGGTTTTGTGTCATTTATTAGTTTCTTGTTGCTCTTCAAGCTTTAAAACAAAGTTGAAGATTGACTGAAATGTCTGCATAATAAAAATCTCTGTTGTCAAAAGGACGATGAAAGAGTTTGTGAAGTGTTTTGATAGATGGCAACAGCGATTTAAGAAATGGTGGTAGGCAAATCCTACAAAAACATAAAGTTGGATGTGAGGATTTTTAAGAAACTATGTGTTGGGAGGCTTTGAGAGCGCACATAAACTCCCAAGACACTTTGAAATATGTTTTTATTTCTTGAGGGGAAATATACTTCAGCAGATATCAACAAAATACACCTCAGGCATAAGGTTATAGTTGCGCTTCTGTCAACGGCAGAAAAAAGCCTTTTACTTAAAAAAAAGCCCAAATTGGTGTATATATATTTAAACAAACACATATACTCTGTTTTATGAATTATTAAAGCTGAAATTTGTATATATGCTAGAAGAATTTAATGCATTGGAGAGAGTCAGATCCACCACCAATGTCAAATGCGAGGTCAAATGCAAATCAGACAATGAGCCTAGAAAGCACCATTGAGCATGCACTGATCGAACAAACACCAGGTCAAACCAGGTCAAAGGCCTCAATTAGTGTTATAATAGGGCTTTAGTTATACTGAATAATCTGTGTTAAATTGGTTACACATACAATTAATGACCAGAACTATATGCTAAGAGCCAGATTTACTGTTTATTTGTTTACCAAGTGGAAAAAATTGCTATGAAAAAGGCATAGATGTAGTTTTTTGCAACTTTTTTTTATTGGGAATGCACAAATTTCTCTCTCAGACATAAATCTTTGGGAGTATAGTGTTAAATTATGAAATTTAGTAAGGTTCCCAGTAGTCAGTTTGCAGGTATTTGAGCCATTATTTAGGCCCTGTCCACGATCACTGGTATTTTCAAAACTACAGCTTTTTCTATATGTTTTGGCTGTTTGTTCAAATGCAAAAGCAGTATTGGTCACTGAAACATTTTGAAAACTCTCATGATGAATATTTTCAAAAATGCTGGGGTCTCTGTAGTCTTGTATTTAGCAACACTAGAGTTTTTGACTTTGTCCCGCATTGTGTGATGTCAGATTATGTACTGCAATCTCAGTTACTTACAAGATGAGCACCTGTGCTAATAAGCGTCTAATAACTGTGCTAATGAGGCTTGTGACATGTATACTGATACATGGACAATTATTCTACTTATTTTTGGAACAGTGGCATCAGAATGCAATGCTACGCAGGTCTCTTATGACAACATTCCCAGACAGATCTTGCCATCATTGTCGTCAAAGATTATTGTCACATCGTTGGCTTCTGATTGGCCAACATGACTTTATCGTTAGGAGTATATAAGCCTTAATGCTCTTGACAGCGATTCATAGGATATTTTCGTGTTTTTATGTGGACGAATTTGACATGTTTGATGGAAACAAAAATACTCATGTAGGTTTGGATATGGCCTTGAAGGAACACTTCCCCTTTTTTAGTAATAGGCTTATTTTATAATTCACACTAGAGTTAAAAAGTTTTTAAATCTATTCAGCCGAACTCCAAATCTGTTGGGAGCACTTTTATCTTAGCTTAGCATGAATAGTTATAGTCGAATTAGACCATTAGCATCTTGCAATTTTTTTTTTTATTTTTATCTTTTTTTAGAGCTTGTCTTTTTTTTTTTGTAGATACATTATGTACTAAGACCAACAGAAAAATGAAGATCTGCTATTTTCTAGGTTGATATGGCTAGGAACTATATTTTTTTCCCAGCGTAATAATCAAGGAACTTTGCTGCTGTAGCATGGTTGCAGCAGGCGCAACACTATTATCATAGTATGTTTATGCCATATGCATATTATTACACCAGAGTGTATTTCCCAGCCATATCAACCTAGAAAATAGCAAGTTTTAATTCTCTCTCTCTTAATGTAACTACAGAAGTGTAAAACTTTAAATAGAAAAACTTTTGAAACTCTTTAGTTTTAAAATAAAATAGCATGTAAGGATGGCCTACTAATGAGTGTAATTCCTGCACCCTGCCAGCCAACCACTAGGCATAGTCGCTTTAGGACAAAGCACGTGAGAGAGTAAGACAGCAATCCTTGCGTGCATGAAATATTGCACATTAGGACAAGTTTTGTTTGCTACACAACCGAAAATGTGTTAGATATAATAGTTTTTTGTTCCAAATTGTAGTATTATAAAGTACTGTAAAGTTTTTTGACTGGGGAATGACATGATCTAGGGGGTTGTCTACTGTCGTCTTTATGGTGGCATTCATGATTTCAGGAGATGTGGCTTTAGACGGCAGAGGAGGGACTGTGTTTTTAAAGCTATTATGCTAATGGATAGCATTTTGGCAGATCACCTACTGCACCTTTAAGTGATAATGGGTTGTTTTAAAGTTCAAATTGAGTGTTTAAGAATAGTAGAATGTGTTG
The DNA here is from genome assembly GCA_903798205.1 of Danio tinwini. Classification (NCBI taxonomy): domain Eukaryota; kingdom Metazoa; phylum Chordata; class Actinopteri; order Cypriniformes; family Danionidae; genus Danio; species Danio tinwini. Next base: position 2,033,955 of record CAIGQZ010035013.1, on the reverse strand, counting down.
AAGCACCTATTAATGTAAACTTATTATTTAATTTGACTTGGGAGGTGGCAGAAAAAAACGGGGAGCGCTACCATTTACAGCGAGGGAATGACATTCAATGCGGTACAGAGTTTGTTGTTGTCTTAGAAATAAGATATATTGATTACATATTTTATATATTGTTTACATAATGCTTTCAGCGTATTATAACAGCTTGTCACCCAGTGATAAGCACAGTGATTCTGCAAAATTAATGTTAAAGTGCGCAGCATTCGCCTGACAGGTCCATTTGCGATAGCACCCTCCCAATGGATATTGAATAAGACGAAATGACCAAGCATCAGCCCGAAATATACAATCTTATTGAAGCTCCAAGGGATTTTACAAGAGAGAAGTTAAAGGCCTACAAGTGTGTTCTGTGTGGTCATGTGCAAGAAATAACACATTCAGACTTTCTCCTTAATAATATAATTTCATAAACGTATTATTTGCAAACTCTATTTAGCGAAATCTTATAGGCAGCCAATGACTATCAAAGTACAACAGTCACAGTCAAATAAACAGTGTTCATGTTGTTTTCAAGTCATACTTGCAGGTTATTTCAGACAGAATACTTAAGTGCCGTGGTAAACAATATAAGGAGTGTGTCACAAGTTGTCACTGAATGAATGTGTGAATATAAAACCAACTTTAATAACTTACACTTTCATGTTTCATTCTTAGCATTCAGTGTCCCCAGTTTAATTAACCATTTGTAACTGTTTTGTCAAAATCATTGCTGCAATCAAAAACGAGTAATGATTCAGCATAGCCTGAACTGACCTGATATAACACGAGAACTGCAGAGTCGAGCATTTCTAATTAGGTCGTCACTTCATTCAGCTCCCTTTTAGCCAAAGACGTCTGCAGTTGGCATTGAAAGTAGTGTGGTGTATGGCAAAACTTAAGTTTTTTTATTTGTGGACGAATTTGGCATCCTACCGCAAAACACGACATGTTTGCTATTGCAGCCGGTCTCTTTTTGCAACCGGGGACCCGTGTGACGTCATGTGTGACGTAGGTTGGTAATTTGTCTACTGTATATGTTTATATCCGCTCAGAGTGGCATAATATACAATTATTGCAGATCACTATTTTTCTCAAAACATTCATAAAGTTTAGTTTGAAAGTATTTGTTCTCTTTTAACCCTTCCTTTTCGAGAGCCCAGTCTAGCTCAGATTGGTCATAATAGTATATTATATAGGTCTAGTATATAGAATAGTATATAGGTCTAATAGTATATTTCATAAACAGATAACAGAAGCTCTGACAGCTTGCTCAGCAAAAAAAACAAAAAAACAAAGGGATAGGAACAATAACATCAGTGTCAGTTTTACCATATCTTTTCAAGGCAATGTTTGACAAGCATGCTTTGAGTAGGATGTTTTTCAGGGGTGAGATTGTATGTAGTTTGCTGAACGTTGAAGACGAGATGTCTGTAAGTGTGATTTCTCACTGTGATTCTCACTGTGGAGTTGCACACAATGTGGATTTGTTTGCACAGCACATGAAACAGTGTACTTGTGACAAAATTCAAATGCTTAGATGCAACTACAGTGTTTGAGAGTAAAGGCAGATGTTGTTTGCAGACAGACAGTATGAAAGATCATAGGCTTCCATTATGCAAATTTGTTACAAACCTATGTGGGTTTGTGCAAGAAGTGTGCTTGGAATCACTGACAACTCCTTTCAGGCATTTTTAAATTGGTTCTTTCTTTAAGAAGACAATAACTCTGCTGTACATTTTGCTAGGGCTGGGCGATTAATAAAAAAAAGAATCGAAATCGACATTCAGAACCTATAATCGATCTAATTTTCCCAGGTTGTTTTTTCGCTTATTTTCTCTATCATGTGTAGAGTCACATAACCTCGCTCTGTTAAAGTCTAAGGCTAATTAATACTTCTGTGGCAACTTTGCAGCCAGAGATGCCTTGAGATGGCATATTTTTCATTACATTAAAATGATTATTTACATTAAATTATTTGTTTACAGAATATGCAAGAAATGCACTGTTTAAAATATTATTTACAGGATATACAAGAGTTATTGTAGTAAGAAGAGATACTGCTTATTTTCACTTTCTTATGAGAAAAACTGCTGACTGTTGGTTTTAGGCAATGTGGGTTTTAATTTTAGTTGTTTAATGTTGATGTTCATTAAATAATCATAGATAGTAGATAATGTGTTTACTTCAATTATTTTTAAATCAAGCAATGCAGTGAGCATATTAACTTACAAAACTTGTCAGTAAACTGTGAAGGCAAAAAAAATAAAAAAAATAAAATGATCGTTCATTAATAGAGTTAAAAATGTTCAATTAATGGAGTTTTTGATTTTAGGCCGAACCCCCCAGCCCTACTATTTGCATACCTTTTAAATTCACAAGCAGCTTTATTGCACACTGCATGCAATTTAATGGTTACAAAACTGCATAACGAGTGCTTCATTGTTAAAATTTTGATCAAATAATTTTTTTTTTCTCATAGAAATTGTTTTTCAGGCCTTGGATTGTAGCATTTGGGCTTGGGGTGAGTTTACTCTTTGTTTAAATGTAGCCATTAAACCCCTTTCAAATAGGAATTGATCTGTTGAGGTCTCTTTGCCCAAAACACTGACCACAGATCAATCTCTGTAGCACTAAGCAAGACTGCCACAAACAGAATCTACACAGCTTTATGGATTTCTTGATGTTTTATAAATTTTTCTGTTGATCATGAAGATATATTATTGAAGTAAATAAGACATATAGAAGTACACAAATAAAAAACAGCTTAAAAATTATGAGTTATTCTTGCATAATTGGACAAAAAATGATTTATTTGGTCATGGTTCACTTTCATTTTCACTTTCATTCAACTTCAAACCAAAATATAGGATACGATCTGCTGTAAGGAGATGTGTTTAAGATACCTGGCCTGATGTATCCTTGAGCATTCAGTCCTTATGATATCCTGTTTTTGGTTGGTTTAGATGTTGTTTGTTTTGTTTTGTCTGTGTTGCATTCAAATTTAAATTGAACCACAACAGATTCCATACTTGGCATAACTTTTGCTGTCTGCTTGTTTGGTGTACTGCAAGGTTTGGGTGGCAACTTTTATGCTAATGCAAATGAATCACGCTAACATCAAACACACCAGAGTTTGTTTTAATTTAACTAAACTAGGACTGCTGAAAGGCGACAGGGTGGCTCGGTGGTTAGCACTGTCCCCTCACAGCAAGAAGGTTGCTGGTTCGAGTCCCGGCTGGGTCAGTTGGCATTTCTGTGTGGACTTTACATTTTCTTTCCATTCATGCATCATACCGTTATGCGATGCATTGCGTGTATGCTTTACTAAAAATATAGGTCTTTAATCTAGTTTTGAACTGAGATTGTGTCTGAGCCTCGGACATTATCAGGAAGGCTATTTCAGAGCTTAGGAGCCATAAATGAGAAGGCCTTTAGTAGACTTTGCTATTCTGGGTACTACCCAGACTTTTGAGATCTTAAAGATCGGGTTGGATTGTGGCGAGACAGAAGGTTGGTTAGATACACAGAAGCTAGATTGTTTAAAGCTTTATAGGTAAGAAGCAATATTTTATAATCAATACGGAATTTAACAGGCAGCCAGCTAAGTAAGATAAAATAGGTAAGGTCGGTTACATAGGTAAGAACTGTGGCAGCTGCGTTTTGCACTAACTGAAGTTTATTAATAGGGGATCCTAAGCAGCCAGTGAACAGAGCCTTACAGTAATCCAGCCTAGAAGTCATAAAAGCATGAACTAGCTTTTCTGCATTTGAGATGGATAGCATACTTAGTAACTTAGCGATATTTCTCAGATGAAAGAAGGCGGTTTTTGTGACATGGGAGATATGATTTATAAAATTTAAGTTGCTGTCTAATATAACACCCAGATCTTTTATTGTAGAGCTAATACTAAGATTGTATCCCTCTAATTGCAGGTCAAGTTGTGAGAGCTGCTGTGTAAAGGATTTTTGGCCCAATAAGTAATACTTCTGTTTTGTCTGAATTTAAAACAAGAAAATTGTTGTTCATCCAGTCTTTAACATCTTAAATACACTTAGTTATCTTAAACAGTTAAGACGTCTCATCAGGTTTGAGATATACAAATAATATATATGTTGAAATATATAATTGAGTATCATCTGCATAGCAGTGAAAGCTGATCCCATGTCTTCTAATAATGTCTCCCAGGGGTAGCATGTATATTGTAAACAGCAAAGGGTAAAACTGATCCTTTAGGCACCCCGTACTTTACTGGTCTGACTTGTGAAAGCTGTAAATTAATATTTACAAACTGCTTTTGAGTTAACTTAATTCTTTCATGATTGTCAGGAACACTGCAATTTTTTAAAAGTGTAACACATCCTTTAACATTTGATATTCTTATTGAACTGAACTGAATCATTAATGAACTGACTCAAACTGAACTGATGTACTGAACTTGCTTTGACAGTCTGCATTATATAATGTGCTATACAAATAAAGATAACTTAACTTTACGTAAAATACTCACACGTTTAAAGATTCAATAGGTATGTACATGAAACCACCATTATCAAAAAGTTTTGTTTTCATAGGTTACACAAAGATAATCTTTTAAACCTGTTTTTAAAGTTTGCAGGGCCCCATGAATGGCTGAATTAATTTAAATTAATAACCAAAATGCATACAACATAATTAATTTCAAAACTCAATTATTAAAGTGCTCTCCTTTATGATGTTTCTTTTCTTTGAGTAGCATGCATAATTAGTATAGCTTTAGTATTTGAGTAAATCTTGGATATTTGAATGAGAATCTGCCAGTCTGGACACAGAGGGCTTAAAAAAGCGCTCTGCATTGTAAATGATCCGCCTCTCTCTCTCTCTTGGGTGGCTGGTTCATGTTTCTGAAGTGTCCTTTATCTTATCTTATTGTACTTGTTTATTTTTAATATGCCCATGGGCTCTTTTGAGACTGTCTTCCATAAGAAATCCCTTTTGTGATTAAAGTGGATCATGAATAACACTGCTGTTAGCCACACTGTAGATTTCACAAGAATCTCTCATATGTCTCTCATAGTCTCTCATATGATCCAAAGGGAATTTCCAGACTGTATATATTTAGCAGGGTAATGATACAATGAATTGTGATACAATGAATTGTAAAATATTTAATAATAATTAATTAATAATATTATTTATTCATTTATGTATAGGCTACATGTTATATAGAAATTTATATTTTAACAGTAGGGTTACAAACTAATTTTTACATTGTGTGGTATCATCATGTGGTATATAGACTCACTGGCCACTTTATTAGGTACACTATAATAGTACCGGGTTGGACCCCCTTTTGCCTTCAGGACTGCCTTAATCCTTCATGGCAAAGATTCAACAAGGAACTGGTAATATTTCTCAGAGATTTTGGTCCATATTCACATGATAGCATCATACAGTTGCTGCAGATTTGTCGGCTGCACATCTCCATGATGCGAATCTCCCGTTCCACCACATCCCAAAGATGCTCTTTTGGATTGAGATCTGGTGACCATGGAGGGCATTTAAGTACAGTGAACTCATTGTGATGTTCGAGAAACCAGTCTGAGATGATTCACGCTTTATGACAGGGCACGTTATCTTGCTGAAATTAGCCATCAGAAGATGGGTACACTGTGGTAATAAAGGGATGGACATGGTCAGCAACAAAACTCCGGTAGACTGTGGCGTTGACACAATGCTCAATTGGTACTAATGGGCCCAAAGTGTGCCAACAAAATATCCCCAACACCATTACACCACCACCACCAGTCTGTACATGTTTTCATGCCGTTGACGCCAAATTCTGACCCTACCATCCGAATGTCGCAGCATTTGGTGAACCAGCGACCTTCTTGTTGTGAGGCGATTGTGCTAACCACTGCGCCACCGCGTCGCCACCATTAATAATAAGCCAGACAATCAATCTATTCCAATATGCTTGACTGCTCAAGGTAGAAGCGAGAGAAAGCATGTCATTTCCCCTCATTTATTTTAGGTATACTCCCGCATTGCTCCAGATCACCAGACCATTTGAGGACTGTGCAGATGGTAATGATCAGCATCTGACTACTGATGTTCTTCATGTTTCTACGTTAATTTTAAACTTCTATTAATCCACTCTGATCCATCTGCTTTATGATTTTGTCCAGCATTAAGTCAAAAGCATGTACTATCTTTGTAAAAATGACCCTGATGGTCACTTAAAGGCAACAGTAATAAGTCTGTAAACTTGTGACAACTCTTTTTTTTATGATTATTTTTTAAGGGTTTTCATCTTTATTGTATAGAACAGTAGAGAGTATTGACAGGAAAGCATGGGGAGCAGAGAGAGGGGAAGGATCAGCATAGGACTGCAAGGTAGGAATCAAACTCGGGTCACCATGAGCACCGGAGTGCATGTCTCGACCACTGGCACCGACTTGACACCTCTATTTTAATTAAATATCATAATTATAATGAAGAGACAGATTTAATATAGAAACACACATTTTAGTTGTTTTTATAACAGATTAAACATCATTTAGAGCATTTTTGTGAAAATGTTTGTTATCCTGACCGACATTTGTTGTCATTTGAGTGATTAAAAATCATGGTTATTTACAAAATGATTAAAAATCTTAAAAGAATATAAACTTGCCACCTTTTTTATGTTATTTTATGCGTAAACAAAAAAGTTTTAAGATTTTTATTTTGAATTTGAAAAGAGACTTTTATTCTATTTTATGTTTGGAAGAACTGTCATTAGTTGTTTATGAAATTATAAAAAATATATATGTTTTACCCACAAACTTATATCTATAAATCATTAATCCAGAGAAACAAACATTGTAGATATATATAATGGATATTTCTATAATAAAATAGTAGTAATACAAACAGAATAACCACCCATTTAACACAAAAATTTACTCACAAAATAAAACTGACGATTGTTTAAGTTCACAGTTATACCAGATCTAGAATTTCCACTGTTACATAATACAACTTGCCCAGCGAGACAATCCAACCATACACTAACCAGCATAAGTTTGGAAGTTTTATCCTTCTCTGCATTGCGGCTGGAAGGCACATCTAAGAAAATAAAACGAGCCAAACGCAGATGTCTTTCACCAAAAAGCTGTCTCAATATCCAGACACAGTGTCTCACAGTTGCCCTGTCAGTTACAGTCACACAGCAGCTCGTCTTGTAAAAGGCACCACAGTGTAGGTGACAGTCTGTCAGTGTGTTTCCACTCACGCTGTCAGCCTCACACTGAATCTGTTTATGGTTTGTCGTGCCATACATCCACAGGGTTTGTCTATGCTCGTATCAGCCTCCACTACAGCTTTATTTGATTTCATTTCCATGATGTAATCATATAGTTAAGTGAATTGTACGTGGGTTTTTCCATTCAGCTACAGGTCCATGTGAGGATACTTGTTAGCTTAGCAACATAATGCTAATTTCAAACAAATGTCGAAAACAGGGTTCAGAATACAAGTTTTGGAAACTACAAAAGATAACTACAAACTAAACTACAAAAGATAGATTATACTACAAAATCATGTCAAAGTCACTACTTAATAATGTATTTGTGTAACCCTGACATTATGTGCATATGTGTTTAGTTTATAGGCATGCAGAAGTATTTGACAGTTACAAAAAACGGAGGACGATAGCTGTTCAAGAAACTGAGTGATATTGCAAACTACATGCTAAAAGAAAGAGCATACATGTATGAATAGTTCATAATAGGATTTCTAATAACTGCCATTGGAGGTGAATATTGAGAGGGCATTATTATTTCATATTAAAAAGGCATAAAGTAATTTAATTTTATCACATTTTTTGTGAAGTTGAATTTATATTTATTAATATCAATGATATTTTCTGCAATAAATATTTGTAATATAATTGTAATTATTTGAAACGGCAAAATAAACATGTGGGCTATACTTCAAATAGGAAATTCTTGATTTTGTAAATCCTATTATAGTATTTTTATTAACCAACTTAATAATCAAGCAATTTTGACTAAACTTCCTCTTGAAATATGTTTTTGGAGATATTCAAAATCTTGTTAAAAGAGCAGATCTTATAATATTTTAAAGTTTCTTATTGTGTTGGAGTGCGCTACCATAGATTAAAATAACTAATTAGTCATTTCTCAAAATGTTTATTTAATATTAGAATCATATAACAATAATTTTGATGATTCATTTGAATCATTTAGGTCTTAAGCTCTGTAAATCCTCCCATTCCACAAGCCAACTTTACTCTGGTTGTTCAGCTGACCAAATCTATTTTGATTGGACTTATCTATTTTGTATCGGAAACGTAAGGCCCAATCCCAATTCTACCTTAGCCCTTCCCCTTAGCCCTACCCCTCGTTTTGCGCGTTCATGTGAAGGGGTAGTGGTGTCCCAAATCTATTTAGCTTGAAGGCATAGGGCTAAGGGCAAGGGGTATACACCCCTTCGAACAAAGATTTTTTAGGACCACACTCGTTCCCAAGGGGTAAGAAAATTTCCCAGAATGCACCAGCTACAGCGACAGTTTTGCTGCACCCGGAAGTAAGGAGATATACAAATTAGTATTTTTTGTCATTATTACGAATTTTTACAACAACCAAACAAACAAACAAACAAACACGTTTTAATATGTTCATAACCGGGTTCATGTTTTACCGTCATGCTTTTATAAAAAACGCTAAAATAAAAACCACTAAATTTTGCGATCTATAATCTCTAATAATAACTCCTGTACAGCAGTCCCACAACATTCTGACACTTGATGACACTCAAACACCCTGTCAGAAAAGTCTAGTGGCTGAGAATGAGCGTTTTGCAGTGTCTGCTATAATGTTAATGTTGTTTTTGATGTGTTTACATAGATGCATATGGCCACTGTGTAAATGCGCAGTACAGTTACGATCTTATTGCCACATTAGATTGTTATGATAACATAATACTGTATATGCCTTCAGTGATTTCCTGAAGATAAATACCAAAAAACAACACAACTGGAATAACTACAGCAGTCGCGATGATCTAATCTCATATGAAGCAAGAGATTGCGATGACATATGATGACGTGTGCAGGTGCTGTAGTGCTGTCCCAATTCTTAGGGGTAAATTTTGAAGCCCTTCCTCTTTACACTCGTTTTTAAGGGCTAAGGTAAGGGGAAGGGGTACAAAAATAGAATTGGGATTGGGCCTAAGTGTTGGTATTTCACGGGCAAATGCAAATTGGTTACTTCAATTGTGTTGATTCAGGTCAGTCAGATGCAAAAATAGAAAAAAATATAATGACTCGTTATGGTGATTCTGAACTCTTTCTTTTGAGAGACACTGACTGCGTCCCAAATTACCTACTCAAAATCTCGCCAGAAGTAGTTGGTCATCCGGATACTGCATACTATTTTTCGAATTCTATGAAAGACATACTGCTCAGCTCCCATACTGTTTTTAGCGTACTATATAGTATATAAGTATGCAATTTCAGACGCAGCTTCTATCTTAATGTATTTCTTTGCAGACTGTTTACATTGAATGACAGCTACATTACAAACTGCAAATTAGTTTTTATAATTTTTTTTTAAAACCCAAATGACTTGCTCTTTAAAAAGCATATTTGCTAAAAACAGACAGTGTAAAGTACTTTAGCAGTAATTTTTTTATTAAAATACAAAACTGTTAAACAAAGAACTACAATTTAAACAGAAAATGAGTGCTTATGTGCATCCAACGTGACATGATTTCAAAATAAAAGTCCTACTGACCACAGTTATTAGCCATTTGGATAATTAAAATGATTCACTTTCCTTCAGCTTAGTCTCTATTTCAAAGGTCGCCACAGCAGAATGAACCACCAACTGGCATATGTTTTACGCAGCAAATGCCCTTCCAGCTGCAATCCACTATTGGGAAACACCCATACACACTCATTCACACACATTACGCACATTTTAGTTCATTCAGTTCACCTACTCACCATGTCTTTGACTTGTGGGGGAAACCGAAGCACCCGGAGGAAACCCACACGAACACGAGGAGAACATGCAAACTCCACACAGAAATGCCAACTGGCCCAGCTGGCACTCGAACCAGTGACCTTCTTGCTGTGACGCGACAGCACTAACCATTATGTAACACAAACCTTATGTGTTAAAAAAATCCTTGATGATATTGTAATAGACAGTCAACTGAAGACAAGTTTTTAACCCTAAGTATAGTTTATTTATATAAAAGATGTACAAAACATGACTTGACTTAACAAAAGTAAACAAACAAACATGAAAGCTTACTGACAGACTTATTGACAAAGAAACTAGACTGGAAACAAGGCAACATGAAGAACCAATGGGAGCTTGACACATGGCTAAGAACAAACAATCAGAACAAGACACATGAACAAAGGAGCACATGGCGGGAAACATGAAAACAAGATTATGCTACAAAATAAAAGACAGCAACATGACACACCAAACCCAAGAATGTTACAGATTTATTGGTAGATCAGTCATATTTGTGTCATTTTATGTAATAAAAAATACCTGATTGTCTGTTTTCAATCATGTGAACAAAAAAAGAACATGTTTTATAATAAATATGCTCTCTTCTTCATACAATTGGAGTGAATGGATCATCAGAGACTCTTTCGACCCATTTCCCAGTTAGTGAAGCGTCTGAGCTGTTTCACCCACACAGAATCAAACCCACGACTCTCTGATCCTGCAGAATGACTTTTGTGTTTCATCTACACACACTCATAGAGAAAAGAACCCACACTCATTCATACACCTACACATGTACCTTTTATGTGCCATGCTTCGTGACACACACCCTGTCCAAACTCTACATTTCTGAGCAGACTTGAATGCCAATTATTCGAATGCCTTGAATTTTATATGCAAATTACTTACCCAAGATCTATTAATGATTCAGTGTTCCTGAGCTAGGCAAAGTGGTTTGTTTATTTTGTGGAGCAACAGAATTTAGCTTATATTTGATCACATTGAAACTATTACTTATTAAAGTCAGCATGTAATCAAAATTTCACAAAGTGTTTATTTTGCTAGAGCACTTTGTTATTCTTTAGGTGAACAATTAGTCCGGTCAAGTTAATCCACTAAAAGTAATCAAAGTCTGACTTTTTTTTTTTCTTTGGCGTGGTGGTCTACAACATTCTGAACCACGCCCCTCTTATTGTTAGCTAGCTAGAAGGGAGTGATGTGCAAAAATATGGCCACAGCCATATCACCCTGCAGCCCAAGACCGGTTACTCACTGAAGCTAAGCAGGGCTGAGCCTGGTCAGTACCTGGATGGGAGACCACATGGAAAAAAACTAGGTTGCTGTTGGAAGTGGTGATAGAGAGGCCAGCAGGGGGCGCTCAACCTGTGGTTTGTGTGAGTCCTAATGCCCCAGTAAAAGTGAAGGGAACACTATACTGTCAGTGGGCGACGTCTTTCAGATGAGACGTTAAACCGAGGTCCCGACTCTCTGTGGTCATTAAAAATCCCATGACACTTCTCGTAAAGAGTAGGGGTGTAAGTCCGGTGTCCTGGCCAAAGTCATTTAATTGGCACTTTCCCATCATGGCCTTCTAATCATCCCCAATTGGCTTTATCACTGTCTCTTCACTCCACCAATAGCTGGTGTGTGTTGAGCAAACTGGCGCTGTTGTCCTGTGGCTGCGACCGCATCATCCAAGTGGATGCTACTCCCCTCATGATTGTGAAGTGCTTTGGGTGTATGGCCATACACAATAAATGTGCTATATAAATACACATTACATTACAAAAAGAAAGCCCGGTGCCTACTCACTATTCTATTTCAGTTGGAAGTACAGCAACATACTGTAATAAAAGTCTCAGCAACTTCTGGCTATCACAGACTTTGATTATAACTATTAATCTTTATATTATTTGTTTTAAGAATATGCCCTGCTGAAAAAACCTGCATATTCTGGTAAGGTATGTTTTGATGCTGGTATGCTGGTCTTGCTGGTTTCAATACTGCTCTTGCTGGTTTTAATGCTGGTTTTGCTGGTCTCGATGCTGGTTTTGCTTGTCTCGATGCTGGTCTTGCTGGTTTCAGTGCTGGTCTCAATGCTGGTCTTGCTGGCCTGAGTGCTGTTCCTGACCAGCATTGAGACCATCAGGATCAGCATTGAGACCAACAAGACCAGCATTAAAACCAGTAAGATCAGCATCAAGACCAGCAAAACCAGCATCGAAACCAGCAAAACCAGCATTGAACCCAGCAAGACCAGCATACCAGCATCAAAACATACCTTACCAGCATATGCTGTTTTTTTCAGCAGGGTGGTATTCAAGTATTCAGTATTCAAATAAATATTTAATCATTCAAATGCTACAACTGAATTTTAGGTTAGACATACAGTATAACAAATGCCTATTAATTTTTAAGTTTAAGTTTTAAAAGTGTTACATTTTGTTTTAGTTATGATTTTTTTACCTAAAAGTTTAAAAATGATAATTTTTTATATGATTCAGAGATTATACTTTACAATATATTCAAAATTCAGCTGCACATGTGTTGCCTCACATCAACTCGTTCACACATTACCCCTGTACTTCAACATTTGTGGTCTTACTTTGTTTCAGCCTCGTTGCAAAATCAGCACCATGGTAGGTAAGGCACGGTTCTCCTACCGTGCACCCAAATTATGGAATGCTCTACCCACAAACATCAGGAACGCCAGTTTCCTGGATCGTTTTAAGAAATTACTTAAAACTCACCTTTTTAGTATTGCTTTTAATCTATGAGGTCTTGCTTTTTTTTAACTATCTGTGTTTTGGTACTTTATGTTTCTTTATTGTGTTTCGTTTGGAAGCGCTTTAAAGTGCATTATAAATAACATTATAAATAACATTTTATTATTATTATTATTTTAAATATGCAGCACATTCAGGAGAAGTAAATATCTTAAAATGGATTTGTTTTATTCATTAGTATTTAGAAATTAGAAGAAATTGAGCTTTTAGGTTTTTAAAAAATTTACTAAATCTAATAATAAAATATATTAGTAATAATTAAGATAAATTATAATTAATATCCTAATATACTTTTTGCAGGATTAAACACATTTTTTAGCCATCCATGATAAGGAAATATGTCATTTAATAATGAATTTCAGCATACACAAATATGTAAATAAATAAACAATAAATACATAATAATAAATAAATAAATAAATCTAAAAAGCAATAAAGTATTATGTTATTTTTAATATTTATTTTTAAATAAAAACCCTCACAATGATCAAAGACATCTATGAGCATAATAAAATGTTCGATTTCCCAGCTTGATGTCAAAAAAGTCGATTTGATATCAAGTGACTACCTCATGTCAAAACAACATCAAACTGACATCTAACATTGGCGTCAAAAAAACACCAAAATGCACTGTTCTGTAATCGATTTTTGCCATGTTATTTTTTTTTTACGCCAATGTTAGATGTCAGTTTGATGGTGTTTTAAATGAATAATTCCCGGAACAAAACCAGGTAATAAAAGATACTGTGACCGACATGCACCAAACAATTTTAGTCTTCCAGGAACATGATGTATTTAGACGATGATAGCACAAAAAAGAGCATCACATTTCTGAATGCTCTTTAATTATTTTGTGCCGCATAACGTTATAGGTCAGTCATTGATAATAAAAAAAACACTATTCAGTTCACTTCACTATTATGTGCAAAATGAAAAACAAATAATTAAATGACTCTAATCTTCAAGAAGAACCCACAGTTACCTCTTCTGTCATGTTTTCTGGCTGACTCATGACCGCTTTGCCTCTGTCTTCTGCTATCCAAGAGTGCGTTTCCGAAAACTATTGTAAGCCGACTAAGGTCGCAAGTTTCGTCGTTACAAACATAGTTTGCTGATTTGGCAAGTCCTAAATCCGTCTTTCCAACGAACAAACTTGTATGCTTGCAACTACACCTCTGGAGCTGTAGTTGAAAACATAGTTCCTGGCTGTGTTCTATTCCCAGTTATCCCCCCTATGCCCTATTCATAGAGAACAATCTAACATTTAAACTTGGAATGATTAAAGAAATATTAAAGTCATCTCTCTTAGGTGTAACTTGCTTTCAAAGCATTTTTACAGTTCAGTTTTAGCGATCTTTACTACTGCGCTCCCTTCGCAGTGCACTTTGAAAACATTGATGTCATTTTGAACACAGCCGTGGCTCATGATGAAAGCTATAGGTGACCTATTATTTAAAATTGGAATTTATGTTACGTCTCCAAAGCTTGTGAAAACAAAAATATATAGCATACGTTAATGGTTTTAGTTTATAGTAGGTTATAGATTAAGTATTTTATTAAGTATCTGTACTGTATGACATGGGCCTGTTGATTAGAACATTTCTGCAGTGGTTAATAATAATAATAATAATAATAATAATAATAATAATAATAATAATA